>MU743625.1:8484-27454 GCA_026770625.1 Nicotiana glauca | reverse complement strand
GAAAGAATAAAAAAAGTACAAAAAATGCATGGTGGGGCGCGTGTAGCTCACCACTTGCCAAGAGTTTGGTTGTCACCGTTAAGGGTGCAAATAATTATATTTAAAATAAGTTTAGGGGGGTAATAGGATTCCCGCAAAGAAAAAGTGTGTAGTTGTGATTTCGGGTATAGGTCAGGGGGGTAATTGTGCATTTTCCCCCCTATTTCCCATAAAGCTTTTATTTTATTTTATTTTATTTTTACGTATTTCCAGCCTTATTTTTGTAGTATACACCCATATAATTCGAAATAATTCATCTATATAGATGTATTTAATTGTGCAATTCGTATATTTTTAGTATTTGATTGTATATTTCGTATATTTTTAGTATAATAAGATCTTCAAAGCCCTACTATTTAAATAAACCTACAATATAATATTATGCATATATAACTACAAATTCTAAGCTACATGTATGAACATCGTGGCTAAATAACAATAGCAACAAAAATTAAAATTCTGTGGCAATTTACAATTTTATAAAATATTTAGCTATAAAATAAAATTGGCAAAATTAATTTATCATTTCCGCTATATTTGCTAACTGTCGTGGCAATAATTACACAAATAGCTATGAATTTATTGCAACAATAAAATTTTGTAGCTAATCTTTTTTTTTTTTTGCCACGCATTTGAAGTTGCTGTAGCAATAGCAGTTTTATAGCCACAAAAACTTAATTCTAACAAAGTGTTATAGCTAAATAGATATTTTTGCCTCAAGTAATAAAAGCATGCGGCAATAACTGGATTAATAGCAATAAATTTATTGTTACAACGATATTTTGTAGCTAATTATGAGTTTTTGCCACATGGCTGAAATTACTATAGCAATACTAATCTTTTAGCCACAAAATATTACTAGAGAGAAAGTGTTGTAGCTGAATAGGTATTTTTGCTTCAATTATGAAAATATATGGCAAAAACTAACTTAATAGCTACAAAGTTATTGTAACGATCTGACCGGTCGCTTTGAGCTTTCCCGCGTTCGTCGGCGGTTTGAGGCCATGAGAAGATTCACTTCAGGGTTTATGACTTGTACGCATCGTCGGAATTGAATTTCGGGAAGTTCGGAGTAGATTTGGAAAGTGTATTCTCATTTCGGAAGCTTTAAGTTGAAAGAATGGACTAAGATTGGATTTTTGAGTAAAGAACCTCGGAACTGAGATTAGATGGTTCCAGAAGATTCGTGCGATAATTTCGGACTCGGGCGTATATCCGGACTAGTTTTTGGAAGACCCGGAAATGTTTCAACGCCTGTTGTGGAAGTTAGCATTTTGGAAGAATCTCATAAGTTTGGGTTGAAATGCATTTTCGTATTATCAATGTCCGTTTGGAATTTCGAATTAGGGAATAGCTCTGTATGGTGATTATGGTATTGGGAGCGCGATTGGAAGTGAATTCGGAGGTCCGTAGGTCATTTTGAAGTCACTTGGCTAATGATAGAAATTTGATGGTTTTTGAGAAGTTTGACCGAGAGTTTGACTTTTTGATATCGGGGTCAGATTCCAATTTCGAAAGTTGAAGTAGGCGCGTAATTTCGAATATGACTTGTGTTCAAAATTTGAGGTCAATCAGACGTGATTCGACGGGTTTCGGCATGGAATGTAGAAGTTTGAAATTTCAAAGTTCATAAAGTTTGGATTGGAGTACGATTCATGATTTTTGACGTGATTTGAGGCCTTGAGAGAGTTCCTATCATATACTGAGACATGTTGGTATAATTGATTAAGGTCCCGAGGGCCTCGGGTGTATTTCGAAAGGTTAACGAAATGAATTTCGAACCAAAGAGTTGCTGAAATTTTTTGCAGAAAGTTGTTTCGCCAGCAACTAGTGCAATCGCGGAGCTGAATTTGGAAGCTCATATCTCGAAATTTATAAGGAATATAAAAATTTGCAAAACATAAAAGTTGTTGCTCTTGCATTCTAGTTGAAAGTTAAACCATTCATGATTTGGACATTTTATCATAAAGTTATGATCAATTGAAGATGGCTGGTAGAGCAGTTTCGACAGAATTTTCTGATGCATGGAACCGACTTTAGAAGCTCATATCTCGGAATATATAAAGAGTTATATAGTGTTTAACTTATAAAATGAAAGATCTTTGAGTCTAGTTTCTAAATCATCAAACTATTTATTATTTGGATATTTCCACAAGGAGTTATGGGCGTTTTAGCAAAAGGTATACATTAGGGGAAAATTATAATAGGATGTACAACCTGCACAACGCAAGGTACAACTCGATGAAGCCTGGGAAGATTGTTTTAAACACGAGTTTTGGCCCATTTCTTTCATTTCAATGTCCCCAAATCAAAGGTACACAACTCTCACATAGTCATCCCAATTGGAAAATCTTCCCATTCTTGGTTTCATATACATCGTATGCCACTGTAGGGCCTTACTTTCCATATTAATGGAAGCTTTTTGGACCTTATTTTCTTCTGCAATTCCTTCATAATCAAAGAATTGCTCGACCTTGTATAACCACACATTAATATCCTCCCTATTAAATCTAGAAAAGTCAAATCGCCTATATCTACCATTGTGATTAGGGTTATTATCTTGTGAATGATTTCCCCCATTGTTTTCCGTCTCTTGGGTTGTCTGGGTCACCGGAGCTCCATTGTTGACTGACATCGCCATTAATATTTGTCTGATTTCCCCCAACGCATCCCCTTACATTCATACTTGTTCACGCAGTTCATCCATCTCATATCTCATTTCTCCATTTCTGGTGTTTGCCTCCGACATATTTCTGATTTGAATTTGCCTCACTCTGATACCAATGAAATGAGCTCACTGAAGAACTCTAATAATGTAGTCCTAAGGAATCGAAGATGATGAACAATTCGTGAACAGATGTGCACTCAAGTGTGAGAATTAGAATTGAAAGAATAGAGAGATTGGAATTATTAGTCGAAAATGATTCTTACAAAATTATCATACTCCTCTGATTTTGTTACACAGTATTTAAATTACACTAATTGTGACTAAATTCTTAACTACTTTTCAGCTACCTAACTACTTTGATAGAAAAGACCAAAGTTCCCCCAGTTTAGATATGTAAATGTCTAAGATGCCATTATCATATCCTTACTATAATATGCCTATAACAGTAGACAATACAGTTTGGATTGAATTTATTTTGGTATCCAAGATGAAATGATTTCCATTAAACTATTTAGTTTCAAATCAAGTTCGTTCCATAAAATAAAGACCGAAGAATTCAGTATATAAGGTAGGTGTATAGTAATAAAAATTGAAATATGCATATATAATAAAAAAAATTAGGTTTCCAAGAATGTGGAAAGAAGGTAAACGAATGGAACTGTGAACTAGAGTAGATTTTGTTACTTTTGTTCTCTATTTCCCAATTTATGCATTTAGTTACTCCCATCCCAAACTTAACTTAATTTTATTTCATCTTGTTTAGTTTGTCAACAGAAGCTTTTCATAGGAGAAAATTTCAATAACCACATCGGAACGACTTCTGACAGTTATGATGATATGTATGGCGGCTTCGATTTTGGAGATAAAAATAAGGAGGAACTTTGTTGTTAGATTTTGCTAAAGCTTTTGATTAGTGATAGCTAACTCGAGTTTTCAAAAAAATTATTAGCACTTGGTCACCTTCTAGAGCTTGATAGCCAAGATCCAAATTGATTATCTAGTATTCAGGAAGTGCGATAGAGGCAGTAGAGTTGGTGGCTTTCAAACAAAATAAAGGTATTCAAGAGTTTTTGGAAAAGTTCAAAGAGTTGTTGAATCAAGTAGAGTTAACAGAGGAACACTCTATCAACATATTCTTAGCTAATCTGAAATCAGAAATTGAATTTCAAGTGGGGATGTTGGGTCCTCAAACTTTGATGAAGGCATATAGCCAAGCTCAGTTAGTAGAACAATCAGTGAAGCTGCAACATGGTCAGACTCAAGCATTAGTAAGGAATTCAAGAGCATTACTTCCTACTCCTCGCAATTCTTGGAGTGCAAATAGTCAAGGATCTAGCTCTTATTGAAACGGTCCCATGCTTCATGCAACTGCTCTCCTGGTGTTTGCTTGAAGAAGAAGATTTTATCCCGCAACTCAGACTTTTTACTTTGCGGGAACCACTTGGATAGAAACGCCCGGACAAGTTCGGGCCAAAAATGAATAGAGTTAGGTGGTAGATTCTGGAGCCATCTCCTTGCATCCCCAGCAAGAGAGTACTTAAAGCACCTCAATCTCAGGGCATCATCAGAGACATGATTCTGCTTGTGCATTGCACACACACCCAAAAAGTTCCTAAGGTGCTGTGTTGGATCATCATCGGTGGAATTTCTGAAGAACCCCTCTGCCTTGAGCATAAGGATCAAACCGTGTTCCACTTTGAACGTTTCAGCACCAACCACATGAGGTACAATAGCATTTGTGTCCTCAATGTACTCTTTGATGTCTCTGCAAAGGGATTCTCTCCCAGATCTACCACAACGTCTTCGCCAGATTCAGACATGTTTTCCTATCAATACCAAGCAAAATAAGCAAAGTGTGATAGAATAGAATTAGACACACAGTAAAGTCAACACTAATAAGTAATTTTAAAACCGTATTTTTCGGCAACGGCGCCAAAATTTGATATACTCAAATTACACTTTAATAACGAGTGTAAGGCGGTCGATGTCAAATATAATGACCCAACAAGGTTGGGGTCGAATCCCACAGGAAATAGGTGTGAAAAGGTTACTTGTTCAGTGTGTTGCTCGACTAAAGTTCTATCTCTATTCGATTAAGAGTAACAGGAAATGATTCATAGTGACAAGAGTATGTAAAGGGTTTGTTTTGAAGTAACAACTAATTGTAGAATTTAACGAGTGAACAATTAGATTAAAACAACCAAGGTTGTGTCCCCTTAAATGAAATGTAATATTTACAGGTGTTAATATGATATATTTCTAATGGAAGGTTCTTATGATATGCAAATGATGTCTAAGTTACTACCCATTATTTCCCAATAAATGAGTAGTATTTCCCCTTTATAATTTAGCTCAGGACTCTGCCTCATTGTGCGATTTGTGGCACACTTCTGCGGTCCGCATGTCTGATCTGCGATCGCATAGTGGACCGCAGACCAGTGCCAGTGCAATATTTAGCTCTTTTCTTGTCCTTTTGATTCCATTTTCATGTCCTTGGGCTCACCTTCCTATTTTACTGTAAAAACAACAAATCTACATAAGTAACGGTTATAATTGCATTAAAACAAGCTAGAATCTAAGCAATTAGTATTGAAATGTGCCGAAATTCTCCGGCACATCACTAGTCCCAGAATCATCCGTGCTACTATGCCTAGCAGACCACTGGAGTCACATATACATGTGCAACAAAATGCACAGCAAGTGTAGTATGAGTACAAAAATAACGTGTACCCAATGAGTGTCCCGCCTAATCCCGAAGGGGTAGAGACGAGATGGTCAACTTTGACACTCACTAGTAGTCCAATGATTATTTATTTCTAATAAATATATTAAACAGTGGATTTATTTTCTTATAAACATGTTTCTAATCCAGATAGAGGAAACAAGTAAACACATAATTCTTTCATGGAAAATTTTTGTAGATTTCTTGTTATTACTAACAGTATAATCTCGAGCCATAGTGTGGCATAAAACGACTTAAATGAGTCCAAGCAGCAATACAAGCATGCGCAAATCATACCGTGGCGACGACCCGATGCAACAGAAATAAATGTGCACTTGCCGAGGGTCGACGGCGCGCCTGTAGATGCATCTATTAATCTGCCGAGGCGTATGTCACACCTCCTTTTTACACACCTACCCCGAAGGATAAATGTATAAGGGATTTTTCCATTTAAAGTGACATTATTCGAAATGGGATTATTTATTTATTTTTTAGAGTCGCCACTTGGGAAAGGATTGGCTTTTGGTATCCCAAGTCACCGGTTTAACCTAGATCCCAAATCGAGAAAAATTTTAAACTTCCCGATTGGAGTCTGCAAACCAGAAATTCTGTGTAAGGAATTTTGTTGACCCGAGGGAAGGTGTTAGGCACCCCCGAATCCCGTGGTTCTAGTACGGTCGCTTAAATTATTATAAATGGCTAAAAATCTAATTTTTACATGCTCCAACTTATAGTGCAATTTTATAATTATTTACCGCTTCTTAATTATTTTTTACGAAGGTGAACGTTGTTTAGAAATGCATTTTTGGATCACGTCACATGAAATGCACCCGGATCCTCGACACATTCTTATTCAACATTTTTGGATTCGGATTTGGGTTGCATGAAATGCACACCCGTATTTAGGAAGGTAAAATTATTAAAAAGCGCGCCTAAAGCGACTAACGTGTTATCAACTTTGCGGGAGGCCGTGAAATTCGCTAAACGGCACGTCCCGAGTTCTAAGTATTTTAGGGCCACACAATTTATGTATTTTTATTTGGCACGGTGTGCCTCATTTATTTTAAGGATATCCTAAAGCAAACTATGATTTTTTACCGAATTTGTCTCTAATATGGCCTAATTAATTATTTAATATTATTAGTAAACTATCAATTGAAGAGTTCGGGCCTCAAACTCAGGCCTATACTTGAATAAGAGGAGGGCCTCTTAGTTCAAATGTGCTGCCTAGCTTGAAGGCCCAGACCCAATGTAATGAAATTAAACTTTCGGTCTTAGTACAAAATCAAGTCTTCAATATTGAATTTTGGACTTGGCCCAACAGAATACTAATGAAAGCATTACTACTTAGATGACTAAACTCAGCCATCAGTCCTGGGCCTTGAGGCGAGCCCAAATAAAATGGATAGGGTTGTAACTTAGGCCCTGCATCAATAATGTTGAGGCCCAAGTTGAACGGCATAGATTAACAGCCGTGGGCCTATAGACTAGCCCAAACAAAAATCACTGAAAGAGTCCCAACAATTAAACTCATCGACTGAGATAACAAATAAAGGGGAAACTCCAAATTCAATACACTTATCAATTTAATTCTAAGTCTGCTACTCAATCTAAACTGACAAAATGTCACAAACATTTAGAGGCTTTGCTAACTGAATTATTTAACATGCTGGGAAATCGATTATTCACTTTCAAAACCCATTTCTTGGACTGGGTGCCCAAGTTATACAAGCCTTCCTAATTAAATCCAGCGTAAACATTTGCGAGCTGAAATCCAATACAATCATACAGTATAATCCTAATAGGGTCCATTTAGCTGACATAGTAATGACATCAGGCAAGGGGCAACGAGTAGCATTTTATTTCAATTTCAATGCTTGAGATCTACAAGAGGTGTACCTGGAAATTTAAACACAAAAGAAGGAGATGGAATCAGCAGTAATGATTAATCAACAGTGTTAAACAACAGGAGAGCAATAGCAATTTCATCTTGGAGTCCTAGCCATGAGAAACCAGCAAACAGACCCAAAATTGACTCGAACAGACCAGTTTCAACTTGAAATCAACTCATGAGCCTTTAATTTCAATCACTGAACAGCACTAGGAAATTCAAACCATTTTGAACCTTATGTGAACTGAAAATTTGAAGTAGGATGCTAGAACTTTGAAATTGATCTAAAATCACAATAAAGCAGTATTGTTTGTTGTGAAGAATAGGGATTGATCTTCAGTTGTTTGCTTTTGGATTTTGAATTTTCAAACTTTTTGGAGGTTCAAATTGGAGGGTTTTGGGGGGGGGGGGGTTTCAAAGCTAGAATCTTTGGGAATTTTTTTAGGGGTTCCAAACTTTTGGGTGAATTTTCAGGTTGTGAAACTTGTGAAATAAGGCATAAGGACTGTCTTTTATAGGCAGGAAAGGGGAGGAAGCTTCTAGAATTCATTCACTCATTTTTTCCCCTTTTTATTTCAGATTTTAATCATTAAACCTTCATTTTTTGACTTTCTTCTCAAGTTACTGCCCTAAGTTC
This sequence comes from Nicotiana glauca, assembly GCA_026770625.1. NCBI lineage: Eukaryota > Viridiplantae > Streptophyta > Magnoliopsida > Solanales > Solanaceae > Nicotiana > Nicotiana glauca. Next base: position 19,497 of record MU743625.1, on the reverse strand, counting down.
TTGAAATTACAATTGAGGCCCTATTTTAGAAGATTCTAGGGTGTTCTAGTTTAACCTACAACATTCTAACCAATTTTAAGTATCTAGGTTACCCCTGAATTTTTTTGAAATTACTAACCTAATACCAAACTATACCTCAACCTCTTATGCCCTAATTAAGCCTATCAGCTATAACCAAACAATCTCCTTAACTAGAGTTAACTAAATATTCCCTAAATCAAACTAGGCAAACTAACTAATCAAGTGATTAACTGGCTAAAACACAGAATCAAACCCATCGAAATAGACTTTAATTGCGCATGAAAACTTAAAACAATTATCAGTTAGCCTGGAGACTCTAAAAAAACAGCAGAAACACATTTAAACTAAACCATGACATGCTTAACCCTAAATTTAAAGAGCTTAGCCATAACTAAATTAACAAATGAACAAATTATTATTATTGATTAAAAGAAAATCAAACAAATCAGAAATAGATCCACGCACTCGAACACTGGTTCAGACGAAATGAGAAAAACAAATGAAATCAAACCCTAAATTAACTAATCAAGAAAGAACGACAAACATGAAGAAGCAACTACTTTGAATAATGAAGAAAAGCAAAGAAAACTTACTCCCTAAAGCCCTAGGATTCTACCGCCCTTTTAAATTTAATATTCAATCAGCTCTGATGAGATTCGAGTACTTCTGATGATGGATTCGTCATGAAGGAGGTGAGGAGGTCATGTGACATCAATTTGATGAGGTTTGGAGCAATTAGGGTTTAGACCGGATTTTTGATTTGAAATTCGAGGACATGTAGGAGGATTCAAACGAAGATTGTCATGGATTTGGAAAGAGGGCCTTGGGGAGAACATATGGTGTAAAACTGGGGTCGTTTAGCGGTGGCGCCGTCGTGGGCGGCGGAGGCGGCGCCACTGTTTTCGAATATTCGAGCAGGTTGGCTAACATTCGAGGGAAACTATTTGGGGCATTGGAAAGTGGAGGAGGAGAGGAGTTGACAGTGAAAATTTGGATGGGTTTGGAGTTTGACCGCCGCCGTGGGCGATTTCTGACGGCGGCGGACGGCGGAAGCACGGCGGGGACACGGTGGTTATACACCGGCGGTACAGGGGCGGATGATACGATGAATATAAGAAATGTTTTTAGCGTTTACACTGATTTCGGATAGTTTTATTCAAATCCAAAGTTAATCAAGGGCCGTCGGATGAGAACAAATGAACGGCCCAGATCAATTCATCACTTATTAGACTCAAAACGACGTAGTAGCCTCCCTATACTACGTCGCTTCCTGAGTCTCAGAGAAGTGGGATATGGACCGGGTAATTGGGCTAGTTTGGCTGGGCTGGAGTGATTTTAGCGTGGGTAATTGATTTGGGGCGGCGGAATCTATCAAAATTGGCCCAAATTAGGTCTCTAATAAATACCACTCTTTTTAATTTGTTTTCTTTTCTCTTTTTGTCTTTGTTTTTGCATTTTATATTTTTTGTATTATTTTTCTGATTTTATAAAGATGCAAAAATTAAAATAAAGTTCTAATATATTTCAAAGCTAAACTAATTAACTCCTAAAATTATTTAAAAACTATTTCGTGATAAATTCACAATTAAAGTGAACTATTTTTGTTATTTTCTTCATATTTTATTCTAAAATAAATTAACCCCTAATTAATACTAAAATATGAAATTAAGTCCTAAATGCAAATATATTTTTGTATTTTCATATGATTTAAAATGCGCAGATAAAATGCAATAATTACCAGAAAATGCAGCAAAATTCACAACAAATTGCAAAATAATAAAGAAATCATTTTGTTTGGAAATTTGAGGAATAATTCATATATAGGGCAAAAATCACGTGCTCACAGCTACCCCTCTTTGCTCGAGAATACGCAAAGTTCTTGGGCAAAGATAAGTGAGCGGATATGAGAGATTTTTGCCCGTTCGAATATTCCGTGTGAAGCATCTTTGAAAAGTTTGACTGCACCCTGCTTTGGATGTTGCCTACATATCCTTGGCTATAAAGCAATCAAGTCAGTGTAGTTCTGGAAGGTTTGGTAGCTGGGATTACCAAGAGCTGTGAATTTCACTGCTGTTGCTGATGCTACTGCTTGCTGACCTCCTTATTACACCAAAAGGAAAATTAAAGCTAAGCTAGCTATGCCTATCAACTATGAGTTACAAGATTCCTATCTATAATTCTCTTGAAGCTTGATCTTGAGTCTTAGCTGATTTTGTTGTGGACCCTGATCTGAATCTTGATGCTCGTAAGTTGTAGGTGTTTCTTTCTTTCTGCAGCATTGGGTCAAAATGGGATGAGTGGAGCTTGTGACTTCAATCAGATTTTGAGCAATTCGCACCCTTGTTTGCCTCACATTTGAGTTCATTTATTTTTGTTCTTTTATTCTTTTCTTTATTCTGGATTGAGACTCATTCCATCGTTCATCTTGCACCCTATGTCTTGAGGTCAACCTGCTTAAGATACCAAAACAAACAACGAACGAAATTTTCTGCCCCAGTTTTCACTAGAAAAATTTTGTGAGTTAGTTGTGACACATATCTAAGCGAACAAATCAGGATTGTGTATCATTGGGAATGAAGCCTTAGATTGGGAGGATTACCAGGTTATGCTGGAAAATGACCGGGTTATGCCGAAAAAGAAAAAGGTCCTTGGGTTATGCAGGGGAGATCCACAGGTTATTCTGGGATTTGACAGAAAAAGAAAGGCTCCTTGGATTACGCCAGGGAGATCCACGGGTTATGCCGGGATTGAAAGAAAAAGGCTCCTTGGGTTATGCCAGGGAGATCCACGGATTATGCCGGGATTGAAAGAAAAAAGGCTCTTTGGGTTATGTCAGGGAGGTCCACGGGCTATACCGGGATTGAAAGTAAAAGGCTCCTTGGGTTATGCCAGGGAGATCTACGGGTTATGCTAGGATTGAAAGAAAAAAGGCTCCTTGGGTTATGCCAGGGAGGTCCACGGGTTATGCCGGGATTGAAAGAAAAAGGCTCCTTGGGTTATGCCAGGGAGATCTACGGGTTATGCCAGGATTGAAAGAAAAAGGCTCCTTGGGTTATGCCAGGGAGATCCTCGGGTTATGCCAGGATTTGGAAAGAAAATGCTCCTTGGGTTATGCCAGGGAGGTCCTCGGGTTATGCCGGGATTTGGAAAGAAAACGCTCATTGGGTTATACCAGGGAGATCCTCAGGTTATGCCGGGATTTGGAAAGAGAAGGTTTGTGCTACTATGATTTGTTTTTCTTTTGGGGTTTTCATTTTCATTTCTTTATTCTTCTTCTTTTTCTCCTTCTTTTCTTTTCTTTTTATTTTTTCCTTTTTAATTAGCAAAATGCATGAAAGAATTTCGGGAAACTTCCCTTTCTGTCGCTTTCCTGCTGCAACGCTGTTTCGCATTTGTTTCTTTTTGGGTCGCACCTGCTTCTTGCACAGTTGCTCTGAATAAGACCTGTTCTCAACAAAGAATATTTTTTTAGTTTGAAACGGTGGTTGGTTTTGTGGCCTTGATCATCCCAATTGCTTGATCCCCGCCCCATTTCCGTTGAGAAATTTACTGCTTGTTGGCCTCGAGGGTGAATCTCTTTTCAAACTGACCGGGTTCAACTCTCAGGGTTTCATTATGACTTGCCCGTGTGGGCTCTGTCCTTTTCACTTTATTCTTCCCTTGCCTTTGATTTTCTTTCTTTCCTAATGTCTTTACTTTGGAAGCAATCAACCACCATGATCAATAAGGATTTGGACTGGCGCACCCGCTAAGGCTAGGTATCTTCTTTGGCCTTTGCCAGGCGGAGCTCCGTGAAACCAGTCCTGCCACCTTTTGTTTGTAGTAATTCCGGAATTGAGTTAAACCGAAAGGGATTCAAGGAAGAAATATACAAAAAACGAACAGAGGAGTTTAAAGAGAAGCGTCCCTTTCGGGGAAAAGGACTTATCTGGGGTGCATGTTGGCTTCAAATGAACATGACATGCTTCTTGGACTGGGTGCCCGACCCACACAAACTTTCCAGCTTCTCATGAACCCATTGATACGCATTTCAAAACTAGGGAACCTTGCCAGGACTCTTTTCGTGGTGAGATGTATTCCTTTCGGCCGACAGCGCCCTTTGCGGGTTTTCGCCAATCGACCTCTCTCATTTCTCTTCTCACCATCGCCCGATAGTGCTCTTTATGAGTTTTCACTAAGCGGACTCTCTCATTTTCAGTTTCTCTACTCACCATCGCCTTATAGTGCCCGAAGGTTTTCACCGATAAGACTCTCTCATTTTATTTCTCTCACTTTGAATTGCATCGGATCCCAACAATGATGTTTTTCACTTCATTGCCTTTGCCAATTGATCGGAAGGACTTTGGACAAGGTCTTTGGGGTAAAAAGAATTTTGGGCAGAAGTACAACTTTGGAACCATTTCGGCGGACTCATGGCCGAGCCATTATATCATCTGCCCCAGTTTCAACTTTCGGGGAAATTGGGATTTTTGTTTTGGTGTGACTGAACCTCAGCGAGAGGCTGCCTACGTATCCTTTCGGAATCAAGTCAAATGTAGTTCAGGCAAATAATTTTTTTGTTTTTTTTTTTTGTTTTTGTTTTTGTTTTCGTTTTTGTTTTGTTTTGTTTTTCGTTTCTCTTTCTTTTTCCTTTCCTTTTTCTTTTTTCTTTTTTCTTTTTTTTTCTTTTTTTCTTTTTCTTTTTCTTTTTCTTTTTCTTTTTCTTTTTCTTTTCTTTTTCTTTTTTTTCGATAGTACTTCCGGGTTCCAAAGAGGGTAATCAAAGAAGCGTAACCGGCTCAAAAGGTTTATGAAGGATTGATAGTGTTTGGGGTAGCGGGAAGGAAAGCCTTCGTTATCTCAATTTGCACAAAAGCCATCACCCTAGGAGGTCTAGACATAGTACCTTTTTACTGCATCCGCATTGACTGCTGTCTCAGGATCATTTCCTTTAATATCTCCTAGATACACTGCTCCTTTTGGAAAAACCTTTCGGATTATGTATGGACCTTTCCAATTGGGAGCAAACTTTCCTTCTGGTGATGAGGGAGAATGCATCTGAGCACGAGCTATCCCACTTCGAAGTTCCTGTGACATACTTTCTTGTTATAGGCGCGGGCCATTCTTTGTTGGTATAACTGCCTGTGGCACACTGCGGCCATCCATTTTTCATCAATTAGCGACAACTGCTCTAGCCGGGTTTTAACCCACTCACTGTCCTCAATTTCTGCTTCAACGATTATACGAAGCGAAGGGATTTCTACTTCTGCAGGTATGACTGCTTCAGTTCCGTAAACCAACAAGTATGGGGTGGCTCTGATTGATGTACGCACTGTGGTGTGATACCCAAGTAATGCAAAAGGTAGCTTTTCATGCCATTGCCTGGAGTTTTGAATCATCTTTCTCAAAATCTTCTTGATGTTCTTATTCGCTGCTTCAAAGGCACCATTGGCTTTTGGCCGATAAGGGGTAGAGTTTATGTGCATTATCTTGAATTGTTCACATACCTCTCCCACCAAACAACTATTCAAGTTTGCAGCATTGTCGGTAATGATAGTTGCAGGACTACCAAAGCGACAAATGATATTGGAATGCACAAAATCTACCACAGCTTTCTTGGTGACCGACTTAAGAGTGATGGCCTCAACCCATTTTGTGAAGTAATCGATTGCAACCAATATGAATCTATGCCCGTTTGAAGCTTTTGGCTCGATTAGCCCAATGACGTCCATACCCCAGGCAACAAACAGCCAAGGTGCTGACATCGAATGAAGCTCCATTGGAGGTGCATGAATCGAATCACCGTGCACCTAGCATTGATGACATTTTCGAACGAAGCTGAAGCAATCCTTCTCCATGGTTATCCAATAATATCCCACTCGCAGGATTTTCTTTGCCAAAACATTTCTGTTCATATGAGGTCCGCACACCCCTGCGTGCACCTCATGTATAATTCTTCCAGCTTCCTCGGCATCAACGTATCATAGCAAGTTGAGGTCCGAAGTCTTTTTATACAAAACATCGCCGCTTAAGAAAAAACCACTCTCATGTCGTCTAATGGTTCTCTTCTGGTCTCCATAGCTTGCTCGGGGTATTCTTGTGTTTTCAAAAATCTTTTGATATCATGATGCCAGGGTTGAATGTTGGGTTCCACCTCAGCTGTATTACAATAACCGTGCCTTTCTTTGATTTGAATTTCTAGGGGATCAATATGAGCATTGCCTGGGTAAGGCAACATTGAAGCTAGAGTGGCGAGTGCATCAGCTAGTTCATTGTGGCATCGAGGAATGTACTTGAACTTTATTGACTTGAAACATTTAGTAAGATCTTCCATGTGTTGCCGGTATGGGATGAGCTTAACATCTCGAGTCTCCCACTCTCCCTGTGCTTGCCGGATAATCAAGTCGGAGTCTCCCATGATCAATAAATCTTCAACCTCTTGGTCAACGGCCATATTCATGCCCATGATACAGACTTCATATTCAGCTGTATTGTTTGTGCAGAAGAATCGGAGTTTAATGGTAGTTGGATAATGCTGACCATTAGGTGATATCAAGATTGACCCAATGCCTACGCCTCTTGCGTTTACCGCTCCGTCAAAGAACATTTTCCGATCACGAGTGTCTTTAGATATGGCTTTTACTGAATTAACTTCTTCATCTGTGAAGTATGTGCTCAATGGTTGGTACTCCTCATCGACCGGGTTTTTCGCTAAATGATCTGCCAACGCCTGAGCTTTCCTTGTCGTGCGAGTGACATAGACTATGTCAAATTTAGTGAGCAGGATTTTCCATTTTGCCAGTCTCCCAGTGGGCATCAGTTTCTGGAATATGTATTTCAAAGGATCCAACCTAGTTATGAGGAAAGTAGTGTGGGCTTGCAGATAGTGCCTCAACTTCTGAGCGACCCACGTCAAAGCACAGCATGTTCTCTCCAACAAAGTATACTTGGACTTGTAGTTGGTGAACTTCTTACTCAGATAGTAGATCGCCTGCTCTTTCTTGCCGGTTATATCATGTTGCCCCAGAACACAACCAAAAGAGTTTTCCAACACCGTCAGATACAAGAAAAGAGGTCTTCCTGATTCAGGTGGGACCAACACCGGAGGATTTGACAGATATTCCTTGATTTTGTCGAAGGCCTCTTGACACCCAGTTGTCCATTTGATTGTTGTATCTTTCTTCAACAGTTTGAATATGGGCTCACATGTGGTAGTCAGTTGAGCAATGAACCGACTGATATAGTTTAACCTACCCAATACTCTCATCACATCTTTCTTAGTTTTCGGAGGAGGTAGATCTCGAATAGCTTTTATCTTTGTTGGATCTAACTCGATACCTCTTCTACTGACTATGAAGCCCAGGAGCTTGCCTGATGGAACTCCAAAGGCATATTTGGCCGGATTCAGCTTTAAATTATACTTGCACAGCCGTTCAAAGAACTTTCTCAAATCTTGAACATGGTCACTCTGAGTGCGGGACTTGATGATTACATCATCCACATACACCTCTATCTCTTGGTGCATCATGTCATGGAAAATGGCGATCATGGCTCTCATGTAGGTTGCCCTAGCGTTCTTCAGCCCAAATGGCATGACCCGATAGCAGTAGGTGCCCCAGGGTATAGTGAAGGCTGTCTTCTCGGCATCTTCTTCATCCATCAACACCTGGTGATATCCCGCATAACAATCCACGAAGGACTGTATTTCATGTTTGGCGCAGTTATCAACAAGGATGTGGATGTTGGTCAACGGAAAATTATCTTTGGGACTCGCCCTATTCAAATCTCTATAGTCCACACACACCCAGGTTTTCCCATCTTTCTTTGGCACAGGAACCACATTGGCTAACCATGTAGTATATCGGACCACCCGGATTACCCTTGCTTTTAGCTGTTTTGTGATTTCTTCTTTGATCTTATCACTGATATCGGTTTTAAACTTCCTTTGCTTTTGTTGCACAAGGGGACAATTGGGGTAAATCGGCAGTTTGTGCACCACTAGATCCACACTCAGTCCTGTCATACAACCAAGCAAACACATCTTTAAACTCGAATAAGAGTTGGATTATTGCATCTCGAGTTTTCTCATCTATATGAAGGCTTATTTTGGTTTTCCTTATTTCTTCGGCAGTTCCCAAATTAACCGGTTCAGTGTCATTCAGATTTGGCTTAGGTTTGTTCTCAAATTGTTCCAATTCTCGGTTTCTATCCCTAAAAGCCTCCTCTTCATCATATTCCAGTTCTTGATTCATTATTTTGCAGTTAGACAGCGTGTTTGAGTCTGGGCGTGAAGTCTGCAAGCATGTCATGTTATTTAGAGCCGTATTATTATAACTGGAAAAAAAGGATAAAAAGGGAAAAATAATAAAAATCAGAAAGACTAAAGAGAAAATGGACGATGAAATATTGATTTCATTTCTTGGAAGTTTTGGAAATATAACAGGGTTTACATTCATGAATTCAAAAGACAAGAAACTAAAAGAAACATCCGAGTTATACCCTGAAATAACCCGAGATGCAGCAAAGGTGACAAGGCTAGTCTACCGGGACTCCCGCCTACTCGGAAAAGGCGTAGCCTTCCAATTTTGTAGTTTGGCATCTGGTCCCATGTAGAGCACCTCAGCGGTGCTAGTCCCTTCCCCTGGCTGGACCATGTTGGTTTCATAGAGCATTTGCCTCATAGCTTCATAGATATCTTCTATTTCATCAGCAGTAAACACCTCATCTTCCTCTTCTGTGCCATACTTAGGCTTGACAAAGGTCTCATACATATGTGGCAATGGTTGCGGTAGGACCCATCCATCTTTCTTTCTTTCATCGGCCCATTTCTTATCATCTGGGGTAGGGTGGAAGCCTATCCCAAAATACTTTTTTACTGCGGGTAGTGTTACCGGCTCGGCTATTCCTTGCAAAGCTTTTCCCAACCCTTGTCCTGGCTTGAAACCGTGTCTAATCATTTCCTTGGCTACCATGATCGAAGCATTGGACAAGAAAGGGTGGGGGCATGGATGTCCTTCCTCATATTGATCAGCTACAACGATTTCAAAGTCTTGATAGACAATATGCTCACTTCCCTCCTTCGCCTCCAGGCATGGGATAGATGGGTCACGATATATGGACTTCTCACCTTCCCTGTGGACCACGATCTCCTGATCTTCATGCTCAAATTTCACCATCTGGTGGAGGGTTGAGGGCACTGCTCCTGCAACATGGATCCAAGGCCTTCCCAGAAGAAAATTGTAAGATGTGTCCATGTCTAACACTTGGAAGGTCACCTCGAAATCCACCGGGCCTATGGTCAGTATCAAATCAATTTCGCCGATGGTATCCCTTTTAACACCATCGAAGGCTCTCACGCAAACATTATTTGGACGAATCCTTCTTGTCCATATTTTCATTCCTTGCAAAGTGGAGAGTGGGCAGATGTCAACCCCCGAGCCTCCGTCCACCATGACCCGCTTAACGTAGTAACCTTCACATTTGACTGTCAGGTGCAAGGCTTTGTTGTGGGCAGCTCCTTCTGGAGGCAAATCACTTTTACTGAAGGAGAGTTGGTTGACAGCGAAGAATCTTTCTTTCCTCCTTCAAGTTGTTCAACCGAAGTCTCGGCTGGTACATATGCTTCGTTCAGAGTTTTCATGAGGATCTTCTGATGTTTAGTAGATTTGGTCACCAATGACAGCAGTGAAACTTGCTCAGAACACTTTCTCAATTGGTCTACCATTTCATAGTCAGGTATTTTCATCTTTTAAAAGAAGGCCTCTGCTTCTTCGGCGCTTACCGGCTTCTTAGATGGAAAGCGTTTCCTTGTAGCATTGTTGACTTCATGTACATTGGAATATTTTTCAACGAGGGTAGTTCCTGGGAGTTCTCCCATAATTTCCTTGCCTTTGTATGTGACCACTGTTTGTTGGTAGTTCCATGGCACTGCAAAGGGGTCGGTCATGGGCTTCTGTGGTGCGCGTCCAATAACCACTGGCTCACTCAGCCGAGGCGGTTTAATTGTCCCCCGCACCACGTAAGTCCCTTTCGGCAAATACATCTGTGTCCCCTTCTTCATTTCACACTTCCTCGGAGTGCTCACAACTAGTGGTTTCTCTTGACGACCTCGCGGCACATAAATAACCTTGTGTTTAGGAGGCACCAGCTTTTCTTTTGTCTCAGTTTTCTCCTCAGGCTCACTGTTGACGGCTTGATTCTTCTTCTCCTCTTCTCCCTGCTTCGGGGCTACCTTGGGTTTCCTTTCGGCATTAGCAATAACATTTATGGATTTTAGAGCCGGGTCAAAGTCTTGGTCTTCACAAATCATACCGATTACTGGCCCGTTGTTGTGAGCGGGCAAAGGGTTATTGGTAACATTCGGGACTTCTTCGTCCCTCAACACTATTTTCCCTTGTTTGATCAAATCTTCCACAACCTTTTTCAATGTCCAGCAGTCATTGGTATGATGGCCTTCTACCCCTGAATGGTATGTACATCTGACACCCCGCTGGTATGATGGTGATTCTAGGTTTTGCCCGTTTGGGGGTATGGGTTGCAGCAAATTCATCTGGACAAGCTTAGGGAACAAGGTGGAGTAGGGTTCACCGATTGGTGTAAAAGTTTGTCATCTAGGTAGTTCCCGAGTGTGGAAGTTATTTTGTGGTAGTTGGGGGTTATATTGGTTTTGGTAAGGTGGCTGGTTTCTCTGGAATGGAGGTGGGTTTCGGTTAGCTTGTGGTTGCGGGCGGCCGAAAGGTTGAGCATTCATTATCGCATAAGGTGGAGGAGCATAAGTCATATCTGTGTGAGGGTAATAGTGCTGAGGGGTTCTTTCTGAGAACACCGGTCTAGGAGCCCGGTACCTTCTTCCGCCCGATGCCGCCATCACTATTTCTTCTTTCTTTTTTCCCTTAGCCATTCCCCCAGACCCGCCTTGGATTGCTTGGGAGGTTGCCCTTATGGCTGACTGGCTCAAGATTCTGCCCGTTTTTAGCCCATTCTCTGCCATTTCTCCAATTTTTATTGCCTCTT
>MU743617.1:20811-31872 GCA_026770625.1 Nicotiana glauca | reverse complement strand
TGGCTTGACCAAATGCATGCAAAATCAAGAGGCTAGAATTGACAAGCTAACAGACAGGGTGGGAATCTTGATGGAAGAAGAATCTACCCATGCACCCGGCAAGCTCCCAAAAGTTCTAGAGAGTGACTCTCCTCCAAGACAAGCAGCATCCACTAAGGTTATCCCTGTCTCATCTGAGGGGATGATTCCAATCGATCAACTGAAGGAGTTCATCGAAGGAACCATTAAGAACAAATATGAAGTTGCTACCAAATCCTCCCTTACATATGCAAAGCCATACACTGCAAGGGTCGATATGTTGAAGATGCTTACTGGCTATCAACCTCCGAAGTTTCAACAGTTTGATGGTAAAGGTAACCCAAAGCAACATGTTGTGCACTTCATGGAGATGTGCAACAATGCTGGGACTTATGGAGATTACCTCATCAAGCAGTTTGTCCGCTCGCTAAAAGGAAATGCTTTTGACTGGTATACGGACCTCGAGGCTGGATCTATCGATAGCTGGGATCAACTAAAGCAAGAATTACTCAATCACTTTTATAGCACAAAACGCACGTTGAGTATGATAGAGCATACAAATACTCGTCAACGAAAGGGGGAACCAGTTATCGACTTTATCAATCATTGGAGGAATGCAAGCCTCAACTGCAAAGACAGGTTCAGTGAAGCTTCAGGCATAGAGATGTGCATCCAAGGCATGCATTGGGGATTGCGCTACATCTTGCAAGGTATCAATCCTAGCACATTTGAAGAACTTGCAACTCGTGCCCATGACATGGAATTGAGCATGGCCTCCGCTGGAAATGAAAGGCTGCCCATTTATGAACCTTGCAAAGCGAATGACAAGCAAAAAGTCAGGAAGTGGGGCAAGTTCGTACCCAAGTCTGAAAGCAAAGAAGCTATGAATGTCAATACATCACCTATGAAGTTCAAGACGAAGGTGAGAAAGAAGCAGAGTATGGAATCCACTTCTTTTAAAGACAAGCCAAGTGGAAAGTTTACTCTAAAAGAGATGCAGGAGAAAGAGTACCCATTCCTGGATTCTGATGTGCCAGCCATTTTTGAAGAACTCCTCGAGTTAAATCTCATTGAGCTTCCGGAGATGAAGAGACCAAATGAAGCTGGGAAAACAAATGACCCAAACTACTGCAAATATCACTGACTTGTAAGCCACCCGCTGGAGAACTGCTTTGTCTTCAAGGACAAAGTCATGGACTTGGCTCGCGAAAAGAAGATCGTGCTTGAAGATGAGAAAGCAAGCGCAAACCAAGTCTCTATCACCTTTGACTCATTCAGTCTGGATGAATTATGTGGTTTTAAAGAAACTAAAGATGAAGAATTACTGGAGAGCGACAAAGCTGAAGTCAATCAACCTGATGATGATGAAGGTTGGACATTGGTGACTCGTCGTAGGCACCACAAAAGGAGCCCACAAAAAGAATCAATAGAACAACCAACAAGGAAAATGATGGTGAAAAGACCAAGGAGACGGAATCTGGTTAAATATTTGAAGAAAGCAAAAGTGGAGGTGCACCATCCTCAAAAGCCACGACATCTAGTGACCTTGGATGAGTTCTTACCAAGTTGGTTCTGCATGAAGATTTCCCTTGAGGGTATTGAGGCCTCCTATTGCAATGCTGATAAGGGGAAGAGAAAAGCGATGCCCTACCGTTGGCACCATCTTTGGAAAAGCTCATCGAGTCCACTCCTCAAGAAGTTAATGCTTGTGAGGAAAAAGTCACATTCACAAATGACGATCTTCTGCTAGGTGACACTCTTTATAACCGCCCATTGTACTTGATTGGCTATATGCGTGATGAAAAGGTAAATCGAATTTCGGTTGATGGAGGATCCTCAGTGAATATTTTGCCAATTCGCATTGTGAAAGAACTTGGTATTCCCATGAACGAACTCTCAGAAAGTCGTGTGATGATCCAAGGATTCAACCAAGGGGGGCAAAGAGCCATAGGCGCGATAACGTTGTAAATCACCATTGAAGATATGCAATCAAGTGCATGGCTACATGTGATCGATGCAAAGACTTCATACAACATCTTGCTTGGAAGGCCTTGGATACATGAGAACAAAGTCATTCCATCTACCTACCATCAATGTTTGAAATACTATGAGGGTAGAGTCGAGAAGAAGATAGTTGTTGATGATGAGCCATTCACCGAGGCTGAGTCACACTTCGCCGATGCAAAGTTCTATTTGAAGAACTGCATTGTGAAGGAGATAAAAGCTGATGGAGGCATGGAAAACAAGAATGACGAGCCCATGACTAAAAGAGTTGATGTGACTATTGGCAAAGCCAAAGCTGTTACTGAGGAGGTACACACCAACGTGAATAAATCTCATAAAGGGGGTATTGCGTCTTATGGCAAGAAAGTAAGTCATGTGCCTCAATATGTCCCTAAAAGGAAGCAAGACGAGGGCGAATCATCTAATCTCCAAACCAAGATGCTGAAGGAGTTAACTTTTCCGGTAAAGCGAATTGAGGCAGTAAAGTTGTCCTCGAAACCACTTGCAGGATTTGTAGCCCAAAATCATTGGCAGAATATGGCACTCCCTACAAAGCGAACAGATGAAGGTTTTGATCCTAATGCTTACAAGCTATTTGCAAAAGCTGGATACTATCCCAATGAGCCGTCAAAGTTAGGGAAGCTCCCATCAGAAGCTACAATAAGGCAAACACGTGAAGGTTTGGGATACAAGTAACCGTCGTCGGTGCACATCTTAATAAGAAGAGCGAGTAGCAATTATATCAGTGTAGAAGATGAATTAGCTGCTTCTAACAAGCCTTCTGTCTTTGATCGGCTTGGAAAATCAACTGTGAGAACTTCTTTATTTGAGAGATTGGGTCCATTAAAGAAGGGGAATAAGTTCCAGAGCAATCATCGAAATACAAGAACACCCGCTTCACCCGAAATTCAGGAGATCTCTAAGGATTTCCAAAGTTTGGTTCCTTCCAGAATGAGGCGACAAACAAAACTGGTGGTTTCATGTGAAGGAGTACTGAAGGTAAAGCCATATACTATGGTCTGCACTAAGGAACGTGACGAAGATGAAGAAAGTGTAGGTTCTTCGTATCATGTCACTGTATAAGGCGATAATGGAATTCCATCTTAGATGGAAGATAATGCGGAATTGGAGGATGTTTTCCGTGTTATCACATATCCTTCAATGATGGGGACCCTCAAGAAGATGAAGATGCGAAGGATGCTCCACCTGAACTTGAAGAAGGAGTGGAAACGACAGTTGATGCCTTAAAAGAAGTTAACCTTGGTACCGAAGAAAATGCTCGACTTTGATTAGCAGAGTTGGAGGCTCTTGATGAGAAGAGGTTGGAAGCTCAATATAGTCTTGAATGTTATCAGGCTCAATTGTCTCGCGCCTTCAATAAAAGAGTTCGTCCGAGATCCTTTCAAGTAGGAGATCAAGTACTTGTCGTACGAAGACCCATAATTACTTCCCATAAACCTGTAGGGAAGTTCACTTCAAAATGGGATGGGACATATGTCGTATAAGAAGCTTATTCAAGTGGGGCTTACAAGCTGGTTGATGCAGATGGTATGAGAATCGGCCCTATCAATGGCAAGTTTTTGAAGAAGTATTATCCATGAAGTTGCAAGTCATGAAGCTCCTCGATGTACGAGCCTAAACTGCAAGTCATGATGCTCCTCGACGTACGAGCCTAAACTACAAGTCATGACGCTCCTTGATGCAGGAGCCTAAACTACATTTTGCTACACTCCTGCCCCGCAAGAGTATAAACTGTGTACGGTCCACACACAAAAAATTCTGCTAGGTTTAAAATCTCGAAAGAGGCGGCCTAGGCAAAAGTTAGGACATAAAAAAAAATCACTCAGTCTGAACTATGGTATGACTTGATCCTCTTCACCGAGGTGCGTATGCAGCTTAGAGTTTCATTCTAAGTTCAGTCACATAAGTTCAAAAGATACATATTGCCCCAATTGTTGAAGTCCCAATTGTTGAAGTCCACAAAGTCCGCAAAATCTTCAAAGTTTTCCAAGTGTTCAAGTCGATGTCGTCTTCGAGTTGAAGCTTTATAACTTTCCAATCTTAAGGTGGACATATGAGTCCCTTTGCACCTTAAGTTGGCCTCTTCGCGAGTTTGTCCTTAAAAGGAACTATAACTTTCCAATCTTAAGGTGGACATATAAGTCCCTTTGCACCTTAAGTTGGCCTCTTCGCGAGTTTGTCCTTAAAAAGAACTATAACTTTCCAATCTTAAGGTGGACATATAAGTCCCTTTGCACCTTAAGTTGGCCTCTTTGTGGGTTTGTCCTTAAAAGGAACTATAACTTTCCAATCTTAAGGTGGGACATATAAGTCCCTTTCCACCTTAAGTTGGTCTCTCCGGTAGTCGGGCCGTTTTGAGAGTAATCTCTTCGATAGTCAAGCCACGCACTGCGACCATTTTGAGAGTAATCTCTCCGATAGTCAAGCCACGCACTGTGGCCGTTTTGAGAGTAATCTCTCTGATATTCAAGCATCGCACTGTGGCCGTTTTGAGAGTAATCACTTCGATAGTCAAGCCGCGCACTGTGACCGTTTTGAGAGTAATCTCTCCGGTAGTCAAGCCGCGCACTATGGCCGTTTTGAGAGTAATCTCTCCGATAGTCAAGCCGTGCACTGTGGCCGTTTTGAGAGTAATCTCTCTGGTAGTCAAGCCACGCACTGTGGCCGTTTTGAGAGTAATCTCCGATAGTCAAGCCGCTCACTGTGGCCATTTTGAGAGTAATCTCTCCGATAGTCAAGCCACGCACTGTGGCCGTTTTGAGAGTAATCTCTCCGATAGTCAAGCCACGCACTGTGGCTGTTTTGAGAGTAATCTCTCCAATAGTCAAGCCACGCACTGTGGCCGTTTTGAGAGTAATCTCTCTGATAGTCAAGCCACGCACTATGTGCCTTCAATTCTAATAGGAATTGGTTTAATTATGGTGGAACACATGAATCCAAGAGCAAATCAAATTGTTGTAGGAATTGTCAATAGAATGTGAAGTTATGTCTAATTATGGCAATAAGAAAAGCGTTTCTTTCCTAATAGGGAATGTGGATATCACTGGCGGCAATTAAGAGTGCATATTGAAATTCAGTGGTTTTTTGTTATTCCTATTCAAAGTAAATGGTCATTATTTTGTACAAGTAATTGACCAGATGTACACGTAACAAAATTGCATGGACAATCCTCTATGCTCTAAACTGGCCTAAGCCAAATTTGATAGTCTGCCGGTACTTCATTACCCGTTTTGAGTTTTGACAAGTCTAAACCTCAATGAGTCTTGAAGTAGGGGGCATTTGTAGGCATATAAAATTTGTACGAATTTAAATTCATAAATTAATTTGGATTATATTTTAAATTTAAGTTATATTGGTCCAAATAAATATTATGGGCTAATATAATTGAATAAGTCCAACACATATGGGTTAAATAAATAAGTTTTAATCCATTGGGCTAGCCCATTTAATTGGGCTAAAGTAATGAGCCCACTTCATTAAGCCCAATATGACGTCTTCCTAGAGGCCCAGTTTGATTCCAGTGTCAAATAATGTGGCGCGCCAAGTCAAACGGAAGAACCAATAGGACCATGCCACGTGTCAAAATGACAAGGCATGCCCAGTCACACTAAAAGGCCAATGAAATCGTGCCACGTGTGCAAGTGACATGTTCTGGCCAATCAAATGCGTCCATGTCACACTTCAATTTGATTGGTCGGAAAAAGTTTGTTCTTATCATAACTCTTCCCTTCCACGACTATAATCAGGGGTCTTCATAACTCAGAAAAGACACCAGAAGTTATAACAAGAAGCAAGAAAGGGCTCGTGGATCAAACGGTGCAAATTCCTCCACAAGTTTCAAGCTTCAAGTTCAAGTTCAAGAAATCAAGTTCAAGCTCAAGAACGAAGAAGAAATCAAGTTCAAGCTCAAGAACGAAGAAGAAATCAAGTTCAAGTCCAAGCAATCAAGCTCAAAGCTGGAGAACAAGATCATCATTCGTGACAACAAACATAGATTCAAGATCAAGCTCAAAGGCCCTTGAATTTATTTACTATTGAAAAGAAGAATCAGAGGAGTCATAGAGATTGGAACACTCAAATATTTGAAATCAAATACTACGATTGTTGCGATATTTTCGGTCTTGATTTTATTTTCTCGACGCAAATTTATTGTCTACGCTCGTCTTTGTGTATCATTCGGAGCTGCTGCAAAACTTGCAAGTTAATAAAAAGGTCCATATTTATCTACTATTCAATATTATGATTGATCTAATTTTTTTCCTCCAATTAAATGATATGTTTGTTAAATGAATCTGGTGGTCGTTTGAACAGATCAAAATCACTAAAATATAAGAAGGTCCATATGTATATGACTTGTAACACAACTCAATTCAACATATATCTTCACTTTGACGATTTACTCCTCTAAATGCAGTTTCTTCTTCCCAAGGTTTCATATTCTTATCCTAGAGACATGAGTGGATATATATAGGAGAAGACTTCATAATATAGTTGAAGGTTTAGTTAGTGGAACTTCACTGATTTTTAAATTTGAAGCATCTCTTGGTTAGACGCTAGTAGTATATTAGTAGGCTTCTTCGTTCTATATATGTCAAGAAGATTTTTCTTATTTTTGATTTGCTTATTTGATTCGATGTTTTTTGAGGCATAAACTGAATTAATCACGTGATTTTTAAGAACTCTGTTTAGGTTAGTTGATTAAGCTTGAAATTAAATGTTGTGGCCATGTGATTGTTTTGCTTGTGAATTTGTCTTGGGCCGTGAAGATTTAGCAATTAGTTGGGATTGATTGACTTAGAATAGTTCCACAATAATATTTTGCCTATAAATTTGGCATCACAATAATCTCAAAGTAATTTAGGAGATAATCTTGAACATCCGTAGTTTGTTTTAGTTGAATAAAGCCCTTTGGAATAAATTGAGGTGTGCCATGTCTAATAAAATCCCAAAACCCATGGCCCTCGCTTAATTAATTTTAACTCTTTAGAATTGAAGGCGTGCCATTTAGCAAATTTCCATGGCCTCGCAAAGTTAACAATGCGTTAGTTGCTTTAGCCGCGTTATTTAATAATTTTACCTCCTTAAACTCGGGTGCACATTTATGTGACCCAAATTCAAATCTCAACGGTGTTGAAATACGTCAAAAACCACGGGTACATTTATGTGACGTGGTTCGAGACGTATTTTAATGGCGTTGCAATTCTCTTAAAAATGAATAAAAGCGGTTAAGGTTAAAATTTGCACATAGGTTCATAATTGTTAAAAATAAGATAATTTAAGCCGAATATGACAGTTGAGCGACCGTGCTAGAACCACGAAACTCGGGAATGCCTAACACCTTCTCCCGGGTTAACAGAATTCCTTACCCGAATTTTTAATTCGCGGACTGTTAACATAGTCATTCTTTTCCTCGATTCAGGATTCTAAATCGGTGACTTGGGAAACCATAAATCTCCTAAGTGGCGACTCTGAATCTTTTAAATAAATTCTGTTTCGATTATCACTTCAAGTTGGAAATAACTCCCTTATAATTATACTCTTTCAGGGGTCTAAGTAAGAAAATGGAGGTGTGACAGCTCTGGCAACTCTGCTGGGGACAAGAATCCAGAACTTCGGTTCAGGGTTCACGAATTCGAGTTTGGAATAATTGTTGTATTTGGCTTTGTTTATTATTTGATTTTATCACATGTTTGGGACTAATGTGCAAAATATTATTTTTTACTGCTTTGATATTATCTAAATTGTATATATAAAACTGTTACGAAACCCTTCTCTTCTCATCTTCGGGGATGTGCTCGCTGGTCGAGACTCCCTATTCTGTTAATGTTATACCTTGAAATAAGAAAGATACCGGACAATTTATTAAGCCGGATGGCCTTTTGGTTCCCGGTACGTAGCCCTCTCCTCGACTCAAGTTGTCCGCTTGGGTACACAGTCTAGAACATATACCCAGGTTTTGAACCTAGAATAACTCAGCCTCATGCCGGATCCCTAGTAGGAACGCTTATCTGTATCATGTGCATTTTGACTTAGGGGACTCAACACAGGGTTTGGGTCCATCTAGGATAGGTGTACCCAAAATAACAGACCATCTTGATGCATCCTATGTGCTACAATGTTGCATTTATTCAAGGGGAAAAGTGTCATTTGGCAGACCAATGATAGTTGAGGGCAAATAAGAATTTTAGAGGGAAAAAAAAAAGAGTGAAGTGTGAAAATAAATCAAGTAGGGCCTAGTTAGGTTTTGTTACATTTTTATTAAGAAAAAGAAATAAAAAACATAAAAATTCAAAAAGATTTTGCACTTTTTATCATTTTTTAAAAATCAAAAATAAAAAAAGGGAAAAGAAAATCCAAAAAGATTTTGCATGTTTCATCATTTTTCAAGAAAAGCAAAAAAAATATGTTTCTCTACATTAGTTTTTTTTTTTTATTTTCTCCTGTATCCAATCTGCCCAACTACGCATACCTGATTCTCGTCTTTCGAGGCGTGATACGTAGGCAACCCACATAGGGTCCGGTCTTCCTAGTGAGTTTAGGTTCTTGGCTTTGCGGGATCTTAGCCAAATCTTGCATTTTTAGCCACTTTTAGCCACATAGTTTAATTTTTGAAAAATAGTCGCAACCATGTCTTTGCATGTGTCTAGTAGGGAATGTTATTGTCTCATATAGTGTTGGTTTAAGTTTTCTCATACAGGTGCGGATTTATCTAGCGGAGTGTGAGCATGACAGATACCCCAGGATCACTGCATTGAGGAGTTGGTTAAGGAGATTTATTTTATTTTTATGTTTTGAGTCTGTTCTTCATTTTATGTCGTCTTTTACTTTCTAGTTTTGTACCGCAATATCAAGTCTTTGTTATTGTATTTTCTACTTTATATTTGAAAAATGTGTTGTAACTCAAATATCCAAGAAAAAAAGATGTTGCATTTTATATTTTCGCTATAAGTTTTCTTTAGAGTACTAATTGTAGAAATGAAAAATGTTTTGAGGTGGTTTTTCCTTTAGGCAATTAATATTTAGGACTTAAAATAAATTGTTTTTATGTTAGTATATTAGGACCAAAATTCAAAAACAAAAATAATTTTCTTTTAATACTTCTTTAAAAGTTTTCTTTAAGGTATTAATTCCAAAATCCAAAAAGATTTTCTTTTGAGGTGTTTCTTTAAGAAATTAGTGAAAAAAGAAAAATTATTTTGCATTAGAATTTTAGGATATTGTACATAGAAAAAAAATCATACTTTTTGTTTATCATTAGAATGTCTTCTTTAGGCCATCAAAATTGAAAATCCAAAAAATATTTTATTTTTCATGGCTTGTTTCGAAATATTGCGTCAGCATATCAAATGAAAATTCAAAATATGTTTCTGTGGTTTATTCTTTAGATTTCTTTCTTAAAAAAACAAAAAGGAAAAAACAATCAAAAATAATTTTCTTTCTAGGATTTTTTCCTTAATAGAGTATTTATTTCAAAAGGAAAAAAACAAAAAAAAAAAAAGAAAAAAATATGTCCGTTAAGCTTGAGTTTGGAATAAGGTATAGAACATTAAGTCTAGAAAATTCAAAAAAGAGATTTGCTTCTTTTTTCATCAGAGTAGTCATTAAAAAAAAGAGGAACGTTGGATTGCTTGCTTTATTTTCGTTCTTCCAGAACTACGCAAAGATCTGATTCATGCGGGATCATGATACGTAGGCAACCTACATAGGGTTCGATCGAATCATTTTTTTTATTAAAAGAAAAAAGGAAAAAAAAGGAAAAGAAAAAAAAAAGAGAAAAGAAAAAAAGGTGTAATTATGGGACGTGAAAATGAGAGGAAAGAAAAGAGTGATAATTAGAATAAAAAAAAAGGAAGGGAAATGAGCGACCCAAGAAGTGCTAGAAAAAACAAAGGAAGGAGAGGATTGAAATGAACAAATTGGGATGATTCCATATGACCTTCATATCCTCGAAGTCATGTTAGAACCGATAACTGTGACTAGGTGCATTGCATGCAATGTGAGATTTTTGCTGTTAAATGCCCTAACGCTAACATGATGGCTTCATTTTGTTATATTTAAGCAGAAAGGTGGTTGGTTTGTGGCTTAAAAGTGGTAATGTCTATCTACAAAACAAAGTCAAAAGGCAATGGCAGACAACAACAAAATCGGGTTGGTTGATACCGAGGCCCGAAAGCACCGCTTGCCCATGGAGTTCGAAGTGCCAAAATTTAATTTGTATGATGGGTGTGGATTCAGAGCATCATAGAGACCTTGGGTACTGCAGGCGCATTAGGGTGGAGGAGGTCATGAGGGCTTTGCGTAGGATGAGTAGGGGCCGAGCAACCGGGCCTGACGAGATCCCGGTGGAGTTCTGGAAATGCATGGGTAGGTCAGGAGTAGAGTGGCTCTCCAGGTTGTTCAATGCGATCTTCAGGACCAAAAGGGTGCCGGAGGAGTGAAGGTGAAGTACGGTGGTGCCCCTGTACAATAACAAAGGGGATATCCAGTGTTGCAACAACTATAAGGGTATCAAATTAATAAGTCACACCATGAAGGTCTGGGAGCAGGTGATAGAGGCGAGGGTGAGGGAGGTGACATCTATATCGGTGAACCAATTCGGTTTCATGCTGGGTCGCTCCACTACAGAAGCTATCCACCTCGTCAGGAGATTGGTGGAACAGTTCAGGGATAAGAAAAAGGACCTGCACATGGTGTTTATCGACTTGGAGAAGGCGTATGACAAGGTCCCAAGGGAGGTGCTATGGAGGTGCCTGGAGGCGAAGAGTGTGCCGGAAGCCTACATTAGAGTAATCAAGGACATGTACGATGGAGCTAAGACTAGGGTTAGGACGGTGGGAGGTGACTCAGATCATTTCCCGGTGGTTATGGGGCTCCATCAAGGATCAGCGCTTAGCCCTCTCTTGCTTGCCTTGGTGATGGATGCTCTAACCCGATATATTCAAGGGGATGTGCCCTGGTGTATGCTATTTGCTGATGACATAGTATTGATAGACGAGACCAGGGTCGGTGTGATTGAGA
>MU743617.1:8539-19010 GCA_026770625.1 Nicotiana glauca | reverse complement strand
AACTCTCATGTTCAGAGAATGAAGGTTGCGGAGATGAGGATGCTCAGGTGGATGTGCGGGCTCACCAGGTTAGATAAGATTAAGAATGAAGTTATTCGAGAGAAGGTGGGGGTGGCCCCGGTGGATAAGAAGATGCGTGAAGCGAGGCTCAAGTGGTTCGGGCATGTGCGGAGGAGAAGTCCTGATGCACCTGTGAGAAGTTGTGAGCGACTGGCGGTGGTCGGCGTGAGGCGAGGCAGAGGGAGGCCTAAGAGGTATTTGGGAGAGGTGATTAGGAATGACATGGCTAGAATGCGGATTTCCGAGGACATGGCCCTTGATAGAAGAATCTGGAGGTCGAGTATCAGGATTGTAGGATAGGGGCTCCTAGAATTTTTTGTACTCTCTCCAGGGGCTGGGTGAGGCTTGACAGGGCGATCCATAGATGACTTGTGCACTGGATTGTGTCCCCCTTTTGGTAGTTATTTATGGTAGTTACTGTTTGATACTATTGCATGTCACTTTATTTATGGTTCTTATGTTTAGATAACAATTACGCGATTTCTGCTAGAGTTACTAATGCTCTTTTGTTTTTGTTGTTGTTCCCCCTTTCCTTCCCTGCGTCGAGGGTCGATTGGAAACAGCCTCTCTGCCCTTTCGGGTGGGGGTAAGGCCTATCTACATATTACCCTCCCCAGACCCCACCTTGTGGGACTATACTGGGTAGTTGTTGTTGTTGTTGTTTATGATGGGTGTGGAGATCCGGTAGCCTACCTGAGGGTCTATTGCAGTAAAATGAGAATTTTTAGAGAGAAAGATGACTTGATGATGGCATATTTCAGTGAGAACCTGACTGGGGTAGCTTTGGACTGGCATACTCATCAAGTTGTTGGTAAGTGGCATACATTGGGCGACCTGGCCCAAGATTTTGTGCGGCGCTTCCAATACAAATTAGGCATTACCCTAGACCGCTCCTCCCTATCTAAAATGAAAAAAAAAAGCCGAAAGAAAGCTTTTGGGAGTTTGGGCTCAGATGGAAGGAAACAAAGGCAGAAAGGTGATTTCACGCCCATCGGAGAATCCTACACAAGTTTGTTTGAAAAGTTAAAGCATTCTGGCCTGATTGAGTCGCTCCTCGGATATACTCCAGACTCATATGCAAAAGGCTTTGATCCTGCTGTGTGGTGCATGTACCACTCTGATGTCCAGGGGTATAGTATTGAAGATTGTCGCTCTTTGAAAAGGGAAATAGAGAGAATGATTCAAGAAAGGGTAATTGTGGTCAATGACAGTGGAAGGGAGCATGCGAATCCTCTTGGGAACTTGTTTATTAAAGTTGATAATGGTCTTGGCAATATTGATGCGAAACTCAGTGGCTAAGATGTCATGCTTGGTAATTGGGAAGGCGCTCCATTTCTTGGTCAGTTGGATTGGAGTTTTGGTGGTTTATTTTGTTGTCGTTTCTGCTATCCGGGTTATTTCAGGGTTGTAATCCGGATATTGTCTTGCGAGCCAAACCCTTCTATCCTTTCATTTTGCCTGTTTTGTTTAGTCATAGTTATTGGTTATTGCTGTCTAGGTTTGTTCCATGGTTTTAACCCTAGTCTAGTTTGCTTGTCTTGTTGTTCGAAGCGTTTCATCACCTGTCTGGTGCAATTTCCTATTTTCTATTATTTCTAGCCATTTTCTTTTGTTTAGTTCTCTTTTCTTTCTAAAATTCTTTTCATGATGGTTCTAGAGACATGACATGCACACATAATTCTCAGCCTAGTTTCAAAAGTCAGTTTAGTCATGAGGCAATGAAATAATGTTGAAAATGTAGGGACATTTGGAAATAAGTAAAGGCACTTCGAGATCATTTGAAGCCCGAACCATGTGAAACTGGGGCATATAAAACATAAAGAAACCCTAAAGGTAAGTTTGCCAAATTGTCCGGGGCCGTTCGTGGTACCGAGGTTGTTGTCCAATGGTGCTGGAATTGACAAATGTAGAAGGCGAATGTGTGGATATGATTACCAAGTCTGGTATAATAAAAAGATGTTACAAATGTTTTTCTGTGGTTTGTTTAACTGTGTTGTTTGTACTTGGCATGTTTGGAAGGTTGGAATGACGAAGTCATTTTGTTCCGCTATCTAAACACTTTATCCTTTGTTACCCCTTTGAGCCTAATTTATTTTCTTTCATACTCCTCTTTTGGAATCAATGACAGAATTCGTAAACACAAGCATGGAAAGTAAGTGAAGGAAAAAGAGAGGGAAAACAATGAAAAAAGAGAAACAAGGAAGAAGGAAGAAGGAAGAAGAAAAAAAAAGAGAAAAGAGAAGAAAAGCAAAAAAGAAAAAGGAAAAAAACAACAAAACAACAAAAAGAGAAAATGAAGAAAGAAAAGAAAGAAGTGAAAGAGGAAGAAAAAAAAAAGAGAAATCACAACAACAAAGTAATTCCTATGCCATGAACTACGTTCGACTTGATTTCGAAAGGATACGTAGGCAGCCTCTCTCTGAGGTTCAGTCACACCAAAATAAAAGTCCAAAAGTTCCCAAGAAAGAAACTGGGGTAGAAGTTGTGGTTATTGCAAGAGATTTGATTCTGAAAGTTGTAATTTCGAACCATGTTGAATTGTTTTGAGCCTTTGATACCCTTCTTTCCTAACCCTATCCAAAAGCCCACATTACGGTCCAAAGAAAGACATTCCGATCAGTCTTCGAGAGATGCCAAGTCAAGCAAGTAGAGGTGAATCATATCAGGGGCAACACTCCAGTCCAAACAAAGGAAATGAAGAATGAGAGAGTCTTGTTGATAAAAACTCTCACGGGTACCACAATGCGATGAAAGCTGAGAGAAATCAAAAATGATAGAGTCTTATTGGTGAAAACCTTCACGGGCACCATAAGGAGATGATGAGATGAGAGAAAGACCAAAATAAGAGAGGCTTGATGATGAAAACCCTTCGGGCACTACAAGTCGAATAAGGATTGTGAATCAGATCGGGTAAACAGAGCATTGAAGCCCAGTTTCATGGCGAAAAGGTACAACAAGAGCTGAACATCAGATTTGCTAAACAGAATAGGTTGCAGGTGCATGTCAAGGTCGTTAGAGTCGGTATCCACATTCGATAGGTTTCTACTTTGTATTTTTCTTGTTAGGAATCATCTCTTTCCATTGTCCTTCTACTATGTTCCTTTTGTCTTGTTTACTTCCTCCTCCTGAGTCTATTTGGTCATAACAAGTGAGAAATGACTTCAAAATCTTCCACCAAGCTTTCTAATTGAACAAAACGAGATCTGGTGAACACATCAAAGCGTCAAGTCAAGAACGAACAGCAGGCACACTGAGTTGGCAACAGTCAACATGCTTTGGGATCCTTGTGAAATGCAAAGGCTTGGTATATGTCAATTCGTGAACTATGCAACAAATGAAGGGTTAGGGCAAACAGATCAAAGGTATTTCATGTGATAAGCTTGATAAAAGGGTGTTAAACCAGTAACGAGCAAGACCTTCCAAGCAGAAGTCAAAGTTAACATGGCAAATGGGGGAGCTGTAGACCTCAATGACTGGACCAGGGGTTTTAAGTCAAGAAAGAACAATATACATCTTGAGTGGGTGGCAATTGACATGCTTTGGGATTCGTGTAAAATACAAGGGCTTGGTACATATCAATTCATGAACAATGTAACAAGATGGAGGGTGTTTGGTGAACGGATCAGAGATGTTTTTTGTCTCAAGGGTAACAAAAAAAGTGGTTAGTCAATAAACAAGCAAAGTCTTCGGGTGGGAATCAGTTATCATGGAAAATGAAGGAACAATAGATCCCAAGGCTAAGTCCAATGATTTAAATCAGAAAAGAACAACATGTGTGTTGAGTTGGTAACAATCAATATGCTTGGGAGTCTATGTGAAATACAAAGGTTGGGTAAATGTCGGTATGAGCGGTGCAACAGATAGAGGGTATTGGATCTGAACGAGAAGAGGTATTTTCTGGGTTAAGGTTCACAAAGGAAGTTCTTAGTCTAGGAACAAGCAGGGTCTTCAAATGGAAATCAGTTATCATGACAAGTGAAGGAGCAACAGACCTCAATGCCGAGGCCAGTGGTTAAGTCAAGAAAGAACAACATATACAGAGAGTGGGGGCAATGGACGTGCTTTGGATTCATATGAGACACAAAGGTTGGGGAGATGCCAGTTCATGCAATGCAACAAATAGAGGATATTGGGTCTGAACGGAGAAAAGGTATTTTATGTGATGAGGACGACAGAGAAAGGGGTCAGTCCATAAACAAGCAAGGTCTTCGAGTGGAAATCAGTCATCATGGGAAGTGAAGGAGAAATCTCCCTCAAAGTTCAAGGCCACAAACCAACCACCACATTTTAAACTAACAAGATTTTTCTTTGATTGAAACAGGGGCAGAAGTTTCGTTTGCTTCGGAGAAACCTTCCTTAGGGAAGAAGCAAGCACCAAAACAGGTTTGACCATAAATTCTCAGGACCTTTCTGGAAAATGGGACTTAGTTTAAAATTCAAAACAATCATGAGTAGCATAATTTGGCATAAATGTACCCCCAAAGGAATATAAGTTGGTTTCAAAGTTTGCATGTTTAAGATAGGATTCAATTATAAGTCTTCAGGACCCTCCTGGATAATGGGACGTAATTTTAAGGTATTCTTAGATAACAAGATATAGTGGAAGTCGTACCTTCAGTAGATATAACTTAGGTTAAAACTGTTTTTAACTAGAAGTTGTCAGGACCCTCCTAGATAATGGGGAGTAGTTAAGACCTCTTAGATAACAAATGTAGTGGGAGTAATACCTTTAGAAAATATAACTTAGGTTCGTAATTGTTAGGAGTTATCAGGACCCTCCTGGATAATGAGATTTAGCTTTCAAATTCTTCGTGATATTTGGTAACGCGATTCGATTGACACTAACAGATGCGCCCATCACCAAACTGAGGTAGGAAAATTTCTTTTGTTTTGTTTGTTTTGGTGTAATCAGGTTCAAAGGCAGCAATTTCAGGGAATACATTTCAAGTTTTGGCAATCAGGCGCCCATATGGATAACAAGGGAACACAATTCGAGTTTTGGTACTCAAGCGCCCACCTAGATAACAAGTGAATTCATTTCAAGTTTTAACAATCAGGAACCCGCCTCAATCAAGAGCCCGCCTGGAGAACAGAAGCATATATTTTAAGTTTAAGCAGTCAGGAGCCCGCCTGGAGAACAGAGGCATATATTTCAAGTTTTAGCTGTCAGGAGCCCGCCTAGAGAACATAGGCATATATTTCAAGTTTTAGCAGTCAGGAGCCCGCCTGGAGAATAGAGGCATATTTTTCAAGTATTAGCAGTTAGGAGCCCGCTTGGAGAACAGAGGCATATTTTTCAAGTATTAGTAGTTAGGAGCCCGCCTGGAGAACATAGGCATATATTTCACGTATTAGCAGGAAGGAGCCCGCCTGGAGAACAGAGGCATATATTTCAAGTTTTAGCAGTCAGGAGCCCGCCTGGAGAACAGAGGCATATATTTCAAGTTTTAGCAGTCAGGAGCCCGCCTGGAGAACAGAGGCATATATTTCAGTTTTAGCAGTCAGGAGCCCGCCTAAAGAATAGAGGCATATATTTCAAGTGTTAGCAGTCAGGAGCCTGCCTGAACAGAGGCATATATTTCAAAGTTTTAGTGGTCAAGCATCACCTGGAGAAAGGGAAAACACTTCAGAATGCAATTCAAGTCAGCAACAAAAGAGGCTTGTGGAAAGAATACGAGTCAACAGTCCATGATGATCAGCGGGAGTTAGTCACAATCCAAAATAATAAAAGAAGAGGAGAAACAAAAAGAAGGAAAAAGTGAATCCAAATGCAGAAGTAGATAAAGATGTGAGTTGCTCAAGACATAATTCGAGTCACAAGCATGGTGTGGTGTCCGGGTTTGGTCCGAAAAGCTAAGGAAGAATGAATTAGCACCTGCAACTAGCTAGCGTCAAGGTTCAGATCCAAAGTCTGCATGAAGAACCATTCAAGACTCAAGATCAAGCTTCAGAAGACTTATAGATAGGAATCTTGTAACTCGTAGTTGACAGGCTTAGCTAGTCTTCTTCATATTTTGATTTTTGATGTAATAACAGGACCGCGGATCGGAACCTCGGCAGAATAGCACCTCGACTGGCTCTCCACCTCGACATACTCCATCACCACACTCATCTCTGAACTACACGTGGCTGATTCCTTTATATCCAAGGATATGTAGGCAGCTCAGATACCAGGGCTCGGTCACATTCTCCCTTTCTTTTAGTTTCGGTCCCTCCAAATGAGGGTCGGGTCAAAAAACATGTCTAGTTGTTCTTTGTCTGAAAAAATAAATAAAAAGACCCTAAGTACTTAACACAAAAGGACATAGGGACTAATTGACAAATACACAAAATTACACCTAGACCTAGACTCTATCTATAAATAATACTTAAAAAAATCTGAAGGGGGGTACAAAAAATAAGCCAAAAATCAGTAGCAGCCGCAATTGAGGACCCCCTAAAATTTGATCTTCTTCGAGAGCCCCACCCTGACTTCATCTTCTTCAGTAGATACACCAGCCGCTAATCACCATTGAAAACATTCTAAAAACACTCCGAAAACCGGTCTAATCCAGCCCCAAAGATCAGCTAAACACGATCAAAACAACAACTCAAAATTGAAACCATTCGAGTTCGAGTTCGAGTTCGAGTTCTGTCGAGGTCGACGGCATAGTTTTGCGGTCGAGGGAAGTGTAGAGACTACGATAACGCCTGTTCATTCTCATATGCGGCGTTCTCATCTTTGTGTATCGTTCGGAGCTGCTGCAAAACTTGCAAGTTAATAAAAAGGTCCATGTTTATCTACTGTTCGATATTATGATTGATCTGATTTTTTTTTCTCCAATTAAATGATATGTTTGTTAAATGAATCTGGTGGTTGTTTGAACAGATCAAAATCACTAAAATATAAGAATGTCCATATGTATATGACTTGTAACATAACTCAATTCAACATATATCTTCACTTTGACGATGTACTCCTCTAAATGCAGTTTCTTCTTCCCAAGGTTTCATATTCTTATCCTGGAGATATGAGTGGATATATATAGGGGAAGACTTCATAATATAGTTGAAGGTTTAGCTAGTGGAACTTCACTGATTTTTAAATTTGAAGCATCTCTTGGTTAGACGCTAGTAGTATATTAGTAGGCTTCTTCGTTCTATATATGTCAAGTAGATTTTTCTTATTTTTTATTTGCTTATTTGATTCGACATTTTTTAGGCATAAACTGAATTGATCACGTGATTGTTAAGAACTTTGTTTAGGTTAGTTGATTAAGCTTAAAATTAAATGTTGTGGCCATGTGATTGTTTTGCTTGTGAATTTGTCTTAGGCCGTGAAGATTTAGCAATTAGTTGGCATTGATTGACTTAGAATAGTTCCACAATAATATTTTGCCTATAAATTTGGCATCACAATAATCTCAAAGTAATTTAGGAGACAATCTTGAACATCCGTAGTTTGTTTTAGTTGAATAAAGCCCTTTGAAATAAATTGAGGTGTGCCATGTCTAATAAAATCCCAAAACCCATGGCCCTCACTTAATTAATTTTAACTCTTTAGAATTGGAGGCGTGCCATTTAGCAAATTTCCATGGCCTCGCAAAGTTAACAATGCGTTAGTTGCTTTAGCCGCGTTATTTAATAATTTTACCTCCTTAAACTCGGGTGCACATTTATGTGACCCAAATCCAAATCTCAATGATGTTGAAATACGTCAAAAACCACAAGTGCATTTATGTGACGTGGTTCGAGACGTATTTTAATGGCGTTGTAATTCTCTTAAAAATGAATAAAAGCGGTTAAGGTTAAAATTTGCACATAGGTTCATAATTGTTTAAAATCAGATAATTTAAGCTGAATATGATAGTTGAGCGACCGTGCTAGAACCACGAAACTCGAAAATGCCTAACACCTTCTCCCGG
This sequence comes from Nicotiana glauca, assembly GCA_026770625.1. Lineage (NCBI taxonomy): Eukaryota > Viridiplantae > Streptophyta > Magnoliopsida > Solanales > Solanaceae > Nicotiana > Nicotiana glauca. Next base: position 11,046 of record MU743617.1, on the reverse strand, counting down.
GTTAATAGAATTCCTTACCCAAATTTTTGGTTCGCGGACTATTAACAGAGTCATTCTTTTCCTCGATTCGGGATTCTAAATCGGTGACTTGGGACACCATAAATCTCCCAAGTGGCGACTCTGAATCTTTTAAATAAATTCTGTTTCGATTGTCACTTCAAGTTGGAAATAACTCCCTTATTATTATACTCTTTCGGGGATCTAAGTAAGAAAAAGGAGGTGTGACAGCTCTGGCAACTCCGCTGGGGACAAGAACCCAGAACTTCGGTTCAGGGTTCAAGAATTCGAGTTTGGAATAATTGTTGTATTTGGCTTTGTTTATTATTTGATTTTATCACATGTTTGGGAGTAATGTGCAAAATGTTGCTTTTTACCGCTTTGATATTATCTGAACTGTATATATAAAACTGTTACGAAACCCTTCTCTTCTCATCTTCGGGGATGTGCTCACTGGTCGAGACTCCCTATTTTATTAGTGTTATACCTTGAAATAAGAAAGAGGTCGGATAAGTTACTAAGCCAGATGGCCTTTTGGTTTCCGGTACGTAGCCCCCTCCTCGACTCAAGTTGTCTGTTTGGGTACACAATCTAGAACATATACCCAGGTTTTGAACCTAGAATAACTCAGCCTCATGTCGGATCCCTAGTAGGAACGCTTATCTGCATCATGTGCATTTTGACTTAGGGGACTCAACACAGGGTTTGGGTCCGTCTAGGACAGGTGTACCCAAAATAACAGACCATCTTGATGCATCCTATGTGCTACAATGTTGCATTTATTCAAGGGAAAAAGGGTTATTTGGCAGACCAATGATAGTTGAGGGCAAATGAAAAATGAAGAGAAAAAATGAAAAAAAAAAAAAAGAGAGAGTGAAGTGTAAAAATAAAGCAAGTAGGGCCTAGTTAGGTTTTGTTACATTTTTATTAAGAAAAAGAAAAAAAAACATAAAAATTCTAAAAGATTTTGCACTTTTTATCATTTTTCAAAAATCAAAAATTAAAAAAAAAAGGGAAAAGAAAATCCAAAAAGATTTTGCATGTTTCATCATTCTAAATCGGTGACTTGGGACACCATAAATCTTCCAAGTGACGACTCTGAATCTTTTAAATAAATCCCGTTTCGATTGTCACTTCAAGTTGGAAATAACTCCCTTATTATTATACTCTTTCGGGGGTGTAAGTAAAAAAAGGAGGTGTGACAGTTACTACGAACCTTTGAAAGGTCATTGGCCAAGTTGGTGCAATCGGAAATTGGCTTGAGACCGGTGGATTGATTTATTTGTGAACATGGCTTTATATCAGGCCAGTTGTGTTCGTTTCAGTGAGCGTTCCCTATGGATGAACAGTCGAGGTTTTATTATCAGCTATTCCAGGTAATGATGTATTTTGCCGTATGAGTTGCGAGACTGCTTAGTAAATTCTTATGTGTTGAGGTTCCACGTTGCGATGGTGTTATGTGAGAAGGATGGCTCTTGAGATTTAGATCTTGTATTGCACCTCAGATGTGCTTGAGTTTGTAGCTTATCGCGCTATATGTCCCCTCAGGGATGACATTATGCACCTAGCGTGCTTGTGACCTAGATTCGGTACTTTATTGCAATGAGCAAATTAGCTCGATGTGCATCTCCTTATGTGAGTTCTACGTGTGGATCGGGTGGCACGCCGCCATGGTTATGTTGTGAGGATCGGGTGGCACGCCGCCATAGTTATATTGTGAGGATCGGATGGCACGCCGTCATGATTATGTTGTGTGGATCGGGTTGCACGCTGCAACAGTGTGATGTTGAGTGTAGTTTTCTATATGCGAATTTTGAATGTCCTGCTTCCTATTTTCTAAGGAAATTCCGTAGTAGTGTGGGATTTAGGTAATTCCTTCCAGAGTTCGATTTCCTATTGTGTTGTGTTCGGAATGGTGGCATGTTGTCACATTGTGGCGTCATATGAGACTTGTGATCGCATTTGGAGTGGCTTATTGCCGAGCAGTTCGTACTGGATAAGATGAGATTGTGGGATTTAGGATCAGTGCAACCTGATTATATGAAGTATATTAAGGAGCGAAGATCATTATTTGGTTCAGAATGTGGTAATGTTTCTTGTTAGAAGTATAGACTCGATGGTTGGTTGACTCGGCAGTTGATTATGAATTTCGGCATCTCATCTGTCGTGGCGGTATTGTAAGAGTTAGAGTAAGACTTGCGTGTCATGAGGTACAATGGGAGCATCTGATTCGTTAAATTTTTGGCTAAGCTGATCAGAAATGTTATCGTGGTCCTATGAGTAAAGCGATGCAAAGGGTGAATTCAACAGAGTTATGCAGTCATATTTGAGTACAGTGTATAGTGTTTGATACGGTGATCGTATGTTGGAAACTGGCCTGGAATAGAATTTCGGATGTTGGAATTGGGCTCTAAGGCTTAATTACTTGAATCAGAGGGAGTATCTTCAGAACTTATCGAGCTAATGTGCTCAACTGAGTTGTGATAGCACGGGAAGGTGCTTGAGGTGCT
>MU743615.1:158227-189974 GCA_026770625.1 Nicotiana glauca | reverse complement strand
GACCTAGTGTCAATCATCTTGAAATCCAAAAATCTAGCAGCCACGAACTTCTTAAGTCCGGCATCCTCAGTCTTGCACTTCTTCTCAAGCGCATTCCATAATGCTTTTAAAGTTTCCATGACGCTATAGACATTGTACAAGCCATCTTCTAAACAACTCAAAATGTAGTTTTTGCACAAGAAATCAGAATGTTTCCATGCTTCAGTTACAACAAGTCGTTCATCATCCGGAGTACTTTCTGCCAAGACCGGAGGATCCTCCTTGATGAAACGTTGCAAATTCAACGTAGTAAGATAGAAGAGTATCTTCATTTTCCAACGTTTGAAGTCAATACCGAAAAACTTTTCCGGGTTTTTCTGCTGGTGTCATAGCATGAGCAGGAGTAGAACGGCTTGACGAGGCATCAGCACTCATAACAATAGCACCCGTCCCCGCAATATTTCCATTAGTTTGGTTTTCATTCGTCATGTTTCTGTAGAGTTGGAAACAAAACAGAACTTTCTTAAATCAGTGAAGGTTTGATATCTTCTAACTGAATATAAAACCAAACAGACAACACGTAACAATGGTGAAATTTTTATATTCTTCAAACCCGTACGTTTATTATTCCAGCAAAGTTTTTATATACTTTAAATCGGACAGAACAATTATTGGAGTAGAAAGCACCAAGTCTTTAGTCTCCAACGTAGTATAAAAAACAGTTTAATATATAATTCAACACAGAAACGTTAGTATATAAAATTTCTTAAGCTTGTGAACGCTACTGTGTTAAAACAAAAAATTAAAAAAAACTGTTAGAAGAATAAAAGAAACTCGAAAAGCAGTAAAGATTATGAAATATTCCGAGTCCATAATTTGCTTTTGCATCCTTAAGAAATTTTAACCCCCTCACACGTTGCCAAGGTAATGGATTAAATCCTCCTAGGATACAACGGAATAAACCTTCCTGCAACAGTGACAATACAAACTGCAGGATACCAACGAACTTAAAGAACGGAGCAAAATCACACTTACGAATTTGAGAGAGAGAGACTGCGAATTAGAATGCAGTATTTTCAGAAAGAAGAAAGTTCTGTAGTATTTTTTGATTCGTTAACATAAAGCCATGCCTCTGAATTTATAGGCAATTATTGGAAGAAGTGTGATGTCTGTTCTGGAAAAGGTGCCTGTTCAGAAATTTCGCCGCCTGCTGTGGTCCTACCGCGGTTACGCTAGGACCGCGGCCAAAGTGGCCATCTGAACCTGTAGAAGGGTTCTGGCGCGGTCCTACCGCGGTTACGCTAGGACCGCGGCCAAACTATATTTCTGAATCTTCAGCAGTGATCTGACATTTAATTAATTATTAAATAATTAATTAAATAAATTTTATCCAAAAAATAATCTTATCGATCATTTGACAAATCCAAAGCCAAAGCCAGAGCCAAAGCCAAAGCCAAAGCCGAGCGAGCGACGACGACGACGACGACGCGATGGTTCATTCTCTTCAACTCCTTTTAAGAGCTTTAAGAAGTAATTCTATATATATACACAGAAATGTAGTTGTCCCTCACCAATAAGGGACAAAGTACAAGACAAAAGCTCACTTCTTCAAATTTTTATTTTTCCCTCCATTTTATTTCCCTCCATTTCCAATTCACACTTTTATACTTTAAATCCCAATGGCTTAAAAGTCCAACAATATTCCCTGTCAAATATACAAAAAGTATATACTGATTATATATAAATACATATATTATACATTAATATAAAAATATTTATATTGGCAGTTGTTATTTTTTAGACTATATTTCTCCCAAGAAATAAAATAATGCTAATAGTGTGATAAAGATTTTACATTTTTTTTGTAAAAAGGATTGATCTATGTAGAAAAGAAAATCACATTTCTAAATTTAACTTGATCTTCATTCTTCTCTGTCGTGGCGACGGCACAGTCAGCAAATTGGACGGCAAATAATGTGCCACGTGTAAGTCTACGATTGATTGCACTTATAGCCAATCACAAATCACCATCAGCCCAAAGCTACTGTATCCATTATAAATATCAGTCCACATTCATTTTACACTGATTATCATCTTCACCAAAAGTTTCACTGAAAATTCATCAATGGCAGAGAAGTCGTTCAAGTACGTGATCGTCGGCGGCGGCGTTGCTGCTGTAAGTAATCTTCTCAATCGACGATCGATCCTTTTGTTAATTACTCAATTTAGCTTGGCTTAATTATGAATTTACATGTTGTTTGAATTTGAGTTCGGAACTAGAATTCTAGCTTTTGGATTGTTTTTTTTTTTTTTTTATAATGATGAGGTTTTTGATATGATTCTGTATAGTAGTTTGCAGTAGATCTGAAAGTTAGCATAGTGAAGTGACCTTTGGTTTCTGCATCTGTACACATATACACCACACATACACACAGATAGACATGGCGCACAGTTTTACACATACATAAATACGTATATTGTAGTTTTTCAGTTCTATCTTAATAATCGGATGTTAGATTATGGAGTCTGAAAGCGAGAAAGTTGTTGTAGGTAAGTTTATCTCCTTTCAATGTTTTGATCTGTGCTTTTATAGTTAATTTGCTTCGAAATGGAGTTAGGAGGTTTTGAGTATGGAGACTCTGTGTGCGCGTGCGTGTGTGTTTATTTTCATTAGTCAATTGTTAGATTCTCCGGTGTGAGAGCTAGAGTTTTGTTAATAGGTAAGCTTATCTCCTTCACTAATTTGGTGGAAAAAGGTTTTACTAGGAACTAGCTGAAATACAGGATTGTAACCACCTCGTCAAAAAAATTCTAGTTTTGTTCTGAACTCTTGTAGGAACAAATCTTGTTGTTATTAATTAAGATTTTAGAATGCATGGTCATAATAATTCAATAAGTGTGGTTGCATTTGCAGGGGTACGCAGCTAGAGAATTTGCAAAACAGGGAGTTAAGCCAGGGGAACTGGCTATTATCTCCAAAGAGGCGGTAAGTATTTCGAACTGCTTTCTTGCGTTCTCTAATTCAATTGTAAATCTTAGTTATGCTGCTGCTTCTGTGGACTTCAATTTGGAGAAGGGTGCATTCTTTTGCTTTTAGCTTGAACCTTAAGAGTAGGTTTTAGGATCAAAGGTTATTTTGTCTCTAGATTTACCTTGATATTCCAATTAGTTTTTGTCTATAAGAATTTCTATATTCTATTATATTGATGTTGGAAGCTAATTTTTCATCAGCTTATATGCTTGTAAATTGTCAAAAAGCATTCATTCATGATTTCATAGCAAAAATATAAGATTGTCAAACCCTCACGGATTGGCCTGGTGGCAATTGACTTGAGCCTCGGGATATGCTCCCTTTCAAGGTCTCAAGTTCGAAACTCACTGGGTGCAAACAATTTCTGAGGGCCATCGGACTGGGTAAAATCTGAATTAACCGTGGTGCACTTGCGGGAAACTCCTTGCCGAGGGCCTGTGCACCCTCGGGATTAGTCAAGTCTCATAGAGATTCGGACCCCCGGTGCAAATCAAAAAAAAAAATATAAGATTGTCAAACCCTCACGGATTGGCCTGGTGGCAATTGACTTGAGCCTCGGGATATGCTCCCTTTCAAGGTCTCACGTTCGAAAATAACCGGGTGCAAACAATTTCTGAGGGCCATCGGACTGGGTAAAATCTGAATTAACCGTGGTGCACTTGCGGGAAACTCCTTGCCGAGGGCCTGTGCACCCTCGGGATTAGTCAAGTCTCATAGAGATTCGGACACCCGGTGCAAATCAAAAAAAAAAATATAAGATTGTCAAAGTCCCTTTGATATATGTTTGTCAACTAGGAACGAAAAAGGTCCTCATCCTCTACCATTTGCTTGTAAACTTCTACCATCCTTGCTTTTGGAGTTCCTGATTCTACCTCTGTTATCCCAGTGCGCTAGGCTATGCCTCTCTCTCTATGTATCTCTTGGATGGATTTTGTTGCAACTTATCTACTGTTACGCCCATTCCTTCCTGCTCAACCTGCTTAATTGTATCTAACCATTTTTCCTTTTTTCAGGAAAATAGTGTTAGCTTTGATCTGATTGACTAAAAATGTTTTTTTCTTTGTCAGGTGGCTCCTTATGAACGTCCTGCACTTAGCAAGGCATACCTTTTTCCCGAAGGCAAGTCTTCTTTTAACTTGGACAGTGAATTGATCTGTCTATGGTAAAACTTGAATAGCGGTTGTTTTAGATGGGATACAGAAACTGCATGTTTTATTTTTTCAGTATTAAAAGTCTTTACATACACACACACACTAAAGCACTTAATGCGTTTCACTCACATATTTCTTGTAAACTAATCACTGCTTCGCTGCTTCCCCGACAAGCAAAGAAAAAGAAAAAATAGAAAGTCAAATTGAGCATGATATATTATACAGATGTTATTTCATGTAGTTTGGCATAAAATTCTATGTCAAAAAGCTGCTGGCTTACTATTTTTCTTGGTAGCGGACCTCTTTATCAGAAAAACCTTTTTCCTGACACCTTGTTATCCATTTCTCTACCAGGAGCTGCAAGACTCCCAGGGTTTCATGTGTGCGTTGGAAGTGGGGGAGAAAGACTTCTTCCTGAATGGTATGCAGAGAAAGGTAATAATTTCCTTGTGTTTATGCATTATTTGCAGAATATGGCCATGTGGGACTTATGTCAAATTTTGCATAACAGCTGTACATCTGGTTGAAGACACATTTATTATGAATCCTAGACTACATCTCTTATGCATCATATGGTCTCATCTTGCAGGCATATCATTGATCTTGAGTACTGAAATAGTGAAAGCAGATCTTGCTTCAAAGACTCTCGTCAGTGTAGCTGGGGAATCTTTTACGTATCAAACACTTGTTATTGCAACTGGATCAACTGTGAGTCTCATGGAATTTGTTTTGTTCAGTGTTATTACTTTTTGTCGCCGGCCATTACATGAACTTCTCGTTGTCCGTCTGTTCAGGTTCTCAAGTTGTCAGATTTTGGTGTGCAAGGTGCTGATTCCAAGAACATCTTCTACTTGAGAGAAATTGATGATGCAGATAAGCTTGTGGAAGCAATAAAAGCTAAGAAAAATGGGAAGGCTGTAATTGTTGGGGGAGGGTACATTGGACTTGAGCTTAGTGCTGTAATGAGACTGAACAACATTGAAGTCAGTATGGTTTACCCAGAACCATGGTGCAGTAAGTAAATTGCTTCTAGTCCCCCCACTGTATGCATAAGATGAAACATTAAATCGTTTCATATGGAGAATATGTTATCCTGATTAATTGGATTCTAATCTTACAGTGATCCTTATGCATTTGCAGTGCCTCGGCTTTTCACAGAGGGCATAGCTGCATTCTATGAAGGTTATTATCAGAACAAGGGAGTCAATATCATCAAGGGTACAGTGGCTGTTGGGTTTGATACACATCCTAATGGAGAGGTTTTTCTCAAGACTGCACCACTTTAAGAAATCTTGTTGAGCTTCAAAGCATTACCTCACAGCATTCTTGTTTCCAATTTGCAGGTGAGGGAAGTCAAACTTAAGGACGGTAGAGTTCTGGAAGCTGACATAGTAGTTGTAGGAGTTGGGGCACGGCCACTCACGACTTTATTCAAAGGGCAAGTTGAGGAGGAGAAGGGTGGAATTAAGGTGTGTGCTCACTGTTCAGTCTCATCCTTCTATTAACTTCTGATTTTTCGTACTTCGATTCTGAAAGCAGATTATTTTTGTTACTCTCCCGGTTAAACCATTAAATTTTTAAGTATAAGCTTCAAAAGTAGATCAAAGCAACTGAGATGATTCATTAAGGGAACAAAATAAATAGTATCACATCAATGGATTCCAAAAATTCTGATGCTTCCTTAGGTAATCATACACAAGAATTGTATTAAATAATGGAAACACTTGAACTAAGGAAACTACATATTTTTCTTGTCGAACTAAAAGCTGTGTGTTCTTGTTGAGCTAAATGTATGTATGTTTTCTGTATTAGAATTACAATGCATTATGTCATGTTCCATTTGAACTTTCTGAATGGCTATACTTACGCCAGAGGTTCTATTTGCAGACAGATGCATTCTTTAAAACAAGTGTACCTGATGTATATGCTGTGGGTGATGTTGCCACTTTTCCTTTGAAAATGTACAATGACATTAGAAGAGTTGAACATGTTGATCATTCTCGCAAATCTGCTGAGCAGGCTGTCAAGGTATGTAGCTCCCTGATGTGGTCCAAAGTTAATGTGAAAGTGTTATATGATCATCCTTCTTGCAATACGTTATTCTTTACTAGTCAACTATGACTTTGATCTCATGATATAAAATGAATAGTTGAAGCACTCTAGACGTGTAGATTAGGGTGTTCAAATACTGGAAAACTCTCTCCACTCTACTTGCTGCTGGTTGTTTATGTCCCAGCTCTGTGTATATTTGCGATAGTATGAGTACAAATATGTGACAGTACAATGTTAAGATTACACTCACACAGGTCGTCATTTTCAAGGAACATGTTGTCCAAGTATTTTGAGTTCAGCAGATCTTTTCCCTGTCTTTTGCTTCCACTCTATAACTACTTAGAACAACTCAGTCAATGTAGTTACAATTCCTGAACTTCATTTTTTTTCATGGTGAAGTAAAAAATGTTAAATGTTACTATGTTGCCCGTGCAGGCAATTTTTGCCAGTGAGCAAGGGAAGTCTGTTGATGAATATGACTATCTTCCATACTTCTACTCCCGTGCCTTTGATCTGTCTTGGCAATTCTATGGTGATAATGTGGGCGAAACAGTGCTTTTTGGGGATGCTGATCCCAACTCTGCAACTCACAAGTTCGGACAATACTGGATCCAGGACGGAAAGGTTGTTGGTGTATTCCTGGAGAGTGGGACTCCTGAAGAGAATAAGGCAATTGCCAAAGTTGCTAAAGTTCAGCCCCTCGTTAGCAGCTTGGATCAATTGGCAAAGGAGGGCCTCAGCTTTGCCTCGAAGATCTAAAGCTTACTTGTATTGGATTAAAAACGGCTATTTGAAGTTTTTGCCTTCATACATACAGTGTTGTAATTGTTTGATACTTTTTCGTGGCTGGTTGATTGATTAAATATGATGTTTCTTCATCTTGAGTTTAGTTGCAGAAGATCACCCTCTAAGGGACTAGCCATTTAGGCATATATCTACCTAAGGAGTGACATCTGTAAATAAGGGAATGTTGGATACAATGGTTTCTGAAATACTTTTCTCCAGAAAATATGAGCATCTATTTATTTGATTATGCCTATCGAATGGAAAACACAGTTTATCACTTTGATTCTGCTCAAAGGAGTAGTACTCCATCTGTTCCATATATGTGACACTATTTTTTTATTAATCGGTTTAAAAAGAAACACCTTTCTACATTCAGAAATAATTTACCCTTAATGATATCTTTTATAGCCACAAAAACTTCATGGGTATGTTTAAGATGACAAGTTCAGAAGCATTTTTTCTTACTTATACTTCATGCCTAGTCAAATTACGTGAAAATAGCACGGATAGTTTACAGACCAGTAATTAAAAAATAGCCAGCATTTCCAAAGTCATTGAAAAATAGTCACTATTTATCGCAACACGGAAAGTTTCAGCATAATATGTTGGAGATTGAAGCACCTGTGTATGAATTTCTAGCATATTATACAGGAACTCCAGTATGTTATGTTGTAATATTTTCCAAATTTTGAACATTGTTTTCGTTCGGATTTATCTTTACATGAAAAATGACTAAATTTTGATTACTTTTGAAAGTGTGGCTATTTTTCAATCACCACTTGTAAATATGGCTATTTTTTAATTTCACCCTCAAACTACACCACATAACTTGAAATGGGAGAGTAATAAACTATGGCATGATATAATCTGACACCTTGTTAGTATATATATATATATATATATATATATTTTGTGTGAAGTTGAATGCAGAATCTGCCTTAGTCTTGGTTTTATCCTCAGCAGCAGCCATCGAACCAACAAAACATCCTCTGCCTTTGAAATAACTGTATTACTCTTCCATATCTAACGATGCAGCATTCACATCACAGCTGAAGCTTAAAACATTAAGAAACCATCAAGTCCTCTCTGGTTTTTTTCTCATCTCACCTTTGGCAGTAATCAAATAGATAAATGAACAACTCTACAAAGTGTCAAATCAAGAGTAAATATGTGCCAGCATTAATCTAGAGCTGTTTCCTCTTCATCTTGAGGACCCTAAATGCCTATTAACTTTTACCAAAGGTACGAGCATCCGTGCCAGAGCTTCCAATAATCTACTAATGTGTAGGCCAGTATCTTGTAGCTTTACACAACCAACTTTTCTTCATCAAATCCAGGAACAGCAACATCTTCCCTCATCATGCAATAGTAATCATCTCCAACCTGTGCTCCAGCTTGACTAAACAGTTCAACGACCGCAGGTAATTTTCCATAATACCTCTTTAAAGAATCTATCAAAAGGTCACCAGCCTGTGGGTTTCGGGCATGCCAAACGTAAACCGTGGCAAGAAGATCATCTATTGTTGCCTCTTGCCAAGCATGTTGTCCATCCCTCATCTGGTGCTTGAATGCTTGGCATTGCCTACCCCTATGACCTTTCGGCCCAACTTGCACCTCAGGACAATATCCACATGTTTGGACGGCATACGTTTGCATGAGCTGTATGGCTCCAGTACGCATACTCTCCCAAGCTTCCATTCCTCGCATTGCAACTCCTGGAGAAGTGATAAATAAGTTGTGGGAAATGAAAACTAGAAGGGTTCGTCATACCATAAGCAATAGTTCTTTTACATACTTGATGCTCGTGAGAGGAAATCTCTTGCAATGTTTTTCGATATAGGAAAATCCATGTTGCATGGAAAGAACTTGAAGAGAGAATTGAGAAAGTAACATAAAGACGCACCTTTTATGTCATCATATGGTAAATTCAAATGTTTTCCATCTCCATTTGGATTCTTAATAGTTTCCCTAAATTTAGAAGTTTCTAAGTCCTTTCCAGATAAATCATCCTTGGGAAACCTCTTCTCAAAATCAATTAGTTTTCCAGCAACTCGGTAAATGGGGAACTTCCTTCTTCGGGTTGGATACTCAGGTAAATCCACACCAGCCTGAATGCACAATTCCACAAGGGCTGGGATGCGATCAACTTCAAGTCGCTCATTATGTGAAACAGCTCTTCCCAACCTGTCATAGAGATGAAAAGATTCTACAACAGGCAACACGTGCTCTACACCCCCTCTCTGCCATGTATGCTCTTTGTTCTTCTGACTGCCGCTAACGTCGCAAGTTCTGATCTTATGTGGTGGATGACCAACATGAACTTCGCTACATATGCTGCACAAATGGCCAGAGATCACAACATAAGCTTTATTTTAACAGTTGAAATTCACAGTGAGTTGCAAGATAATCTTCAATCGATAAACTAGGCCTCGATCCCAAAATCAGTAGGAGTCGGCTATATGAATCTTCTACACCTATCATGCTTTATTCAAGTCTATTTCATTTAAATACTAAGCTAGCATTTGGCCATAGATCCCAAATTTATTTTGAAAAATCTGATTTGGGTGAAGTTTGGTTTGAAGATGAAAATGTGTTTGGACATACGTTTTCAAAACATATTTTCCAACTTTATTTTGGGAAAACATGTATATAATTCCTAAGTTTTGGGATTTTGGCCCAAAATCAGCTCAATAGCTGATTTTGGGATTTGAAATTTGGGATTTGGGATTTGGCCAAAATATGAGCAAAATTTACGGCCAAACATGCGATTTGAAAATAAATCCCAAATTTATTTTGGGAAAACTCATGGCCAAACGGGGCCTAAATATCTTAATCTCACACTAATATTCCTACCGTGATAACTAGTTTAACCTGAACTAGTTGATATAGCCTATAAGGATCATTTGCTTCTATTATGTTACACTCTTAGCTACGTCAATCGTACTATTTATTGGGACTTAAGATCGGCTATGCCTTGCAAAGATATACTCTGCCAGATAATCTAAGCAGCTATAGTCTGAGGCGAAGCCAGAACTTCAATTCTATGGGTTCTTGATTTAGAACAATGGTTTCTACTGGGTTCTAAATTTAATGTGTACATATTTATTGAATTTCTTAACACAAATACACTGTTTGAGCTTTTGCTATTGGGTTCGACCGAACTCGTAACTCAGCTTCTACCTCCGCCCCTGGCTATAGTTCAGAACATTTTCTCCGTGCTTCTGTTCCAAAACCTAGGTCTGGTTATCAGAGGCGATCTACAGTATAACCTATGGGTTCACGTGAACCCAATAGCTTTTGCCCAGACTTTTTATATGTAGTAAGAAATCAACAAAATATCTAAATAATATTGTATATTAACTTGATGTCTGCTATAGACCCCATAAAGTCCGCCTCAATAAGAAAATTGAGTTAATTCCATGATTTTGGAGCGAAAATGAAATAATACCTGCAAAAATAAATAAGAATTTCCTCCGAAATCCTTGATACACAAGCGAATAATAGGCCTCTGGAAGCTAAGACTTGATGGGCAAGTGGGATTAGTTCTTTAACTAATAGCCCATTTTCAGGTGGCTTCAATGGAACTTCACGTGCAACCCTTCTCTCTTGCTTTTCCAGTCTTGCTTTCCTCTTAAGCTCATTCACACTCGTCACCATTGGTTTTCTTTCATCCCTTTTCAGCTTTCTTGGTAGTGGTTCCAAGCCAGTTGAATAATGCATTGGACTAACACTGTTCAGCTTCTTTACATTGGAAATTATTGTATTGCGACAAAGATTTAAGGTTGAACCAACTCGTCTATAAGACATTCTGTTAGGCTACGAATTCGAAATACTGAAAATTTTAGAATCTTATTTGGAAATTCATCAGCTGGGCATTATAACAAACACTTGGTGTGCGGATGGTGCTGTGCAGCTTTTAAAGCAGAAGTAGAGGCAAAAGGAACTACAGAAGAGAGTAGTAACTCGAAAAAGAGAAGGAAAAGAGAAGAATTACAAGTGCCTGGGAAGAAATACGGAACTGGAGTGAAGCTCTGGAAGAAGATGGTGGAAGGAGCAGTAGTAAACTTTATATTGAATAAGTACTTTAGTACATATATTGCACCATGACATTTGAAGCAAATTAATTTCAAATTTTTATGCAGTTGTTTGGATTGGGGCGTCAATGGTTCGGACAGTTGTTTTCTAAAATTTGTATCATACTGATTTTTCAGTTATCTATTATGTACAATCACAATTAGACTTTTCGAAACCGTCTCTCATGTCGGTTTATCTTCGATATCGGTATTATTCAATTAATTTTCGGTATTTTATTTACTGTCATGTAAAAGTTACTAGTACAAATAGAATGCAATAACATACGTACTTTTATAGGACTTAACAAATACTTTAGATATTTTTAGTGTTTAAGAGTAATGAATTAAAAAAATATGAATGATGGCTAGAGTATAGATTCAATAGTTATTCTATAGCAAGATGATATTAACGTAAAACAAAATTAAACAAAAAAAATATATATAAATCACACGAGTGAAGTGATATTAATCAAACTGAATCCAACAATAAAGTCTATAGAAGATTAAATATTCAAAAAGATAAATCTAAATTATACGAAAGCTAACATTTCTATATATTGTGTACTTTGCAACTAATCGCTAGAATACCTTGTGTCCTGCTAGTGAATATGCTGGAAATAATTTAGTTTCAATAGGAGTAGCATTATAGGTTTGGAAATTAAGATTTTAAATTTAATCATTTGTTGGCTTATAACCGTTTTCACAATTCTAAGGCCCAAGGAAAATTTTAATACATGAATATTTTTTAACTTAATATATAAATTTATTTTTCACATGTAAATTTATTCGGTACGGTTCGGTATATTTTCGATATATTTTTATAAAATAAAAGACCTACCGTAATGTCATGACCCAAACCCAGACCTGGTCGTGATGACGCCTCTCGTGGGGACAAGGCCAGCCAACTAAACCCAATTCATCCTTTTAAAACAGTTTAACAGTTCATAAGCAGTTTAAATAAGATTTAATGATAATAATTAGCGGAAGTACAACCCGACGCAACCCAAATCGGGGTGTCACAAGTCACGAGCATCTATTAAAGTATGAATACAACTACAAGGTTTGAAATATACATAATAGGACTAATGAACGAAAAGGGAGAAAAGCGGTGCTTCGAACGCTAGCAGTCACCTCGCTAAACTCCGATAACTCAGCCACCGGTCTGCCAAAACCCGCTACCGGGTGAGTAATAAAGGTAAATAACAATTGAGCGGTAAGAAATCACGTAAAGCATATCAACATACTGTATAAAAACAGTATAAAACCATTTAAGAAAAAAAATAATAAACTGTGAAATCTCTTAAAAACATCTTAGCTCAGTCTAAACCTCTTGTGAAAAATGACTTCTCAACAGTTATGCAAATAAATGCAAAATAATTAGTGCAGATAAGCACAGAAATACGCACCTCGGGCACAACACTCAAGTAACAGGTAATGCCAGGCAATCAGGAAGATAACACATAAAGTAACACAATCAACAGGTAATGGCAGACAATTGAAATAAAGTAAACACATAGAATAGTACCAGCTCTTCGGGCTCACTCTGAGATCACAATGGGTATCAGCGCTCACTGGGGGTATGCAGACTCCGGGAGGGGCCCCTTACGGCCCAAACGCAATATCAAGCTATCTCATGGCATCAAATCTAGGACCTCGGCCTCATATCACTCAATCCACCTCGTGGCGTATATATGTATCTCAGGCCCTCGGCCTCATATCACTCAATGTATCCTCACATCTGGCCCTCGGCCACACTCAGTCAGAAAAATCATTACAAGCCCCTCGAGCATTAGTAAAACAGTAGTTCTCAGCCCAAAACATCATTTAGAAATATCGTTTAAGTCTCAAAACTGAGTAAAAATGGCTGAGTTGTAAAACAGTAGAAAACAGCATGATCGAGTTCAAGTAATAAGTCAAAACAGTGAGAAAACAGTGATAATAATCCTCGAAGGGTTCTAATAGTTGGTGCGAAGCCCAAATATGGCAATCAACCAAAATCATGATGATAACAAGTAAGTTTCAGTCAAATACACGGTAAATTCATCAATCGGGACGGACCAAGTCACAATCCCCAATGGTGCTCTACCCCACGCTCGCTATCCTGCGTGCAAGTCACATTTAATATAGCACTACGATGTGCAATCCGGGGTTTCAAACCCTCAGAATATCATTTACAATCATTACTCACCTCGAACCGGCAAAATTTCTAGCTCGCGACGCCTTTGCCCATCAAATCGACCTCCACGCACATCGAATCTATCAAAAATCAGAATGAATACATCACAATATGCTAAGGGAACAAAGCCCAAGCAAAAATAATCAATAACGGGCACAAATCCTGAAATCACCAAAACCCGAGCCCCGGGACCACTTCTCGAAACTCAAATTTTTTTACATCAACGGGTTCTTCATCTCCTCACGAGTTCATACATACCAAAAGTTCTCAAATCCGACCCCAATTGGCCCTTCAAATACCCAAATCAAATTTCAAAATCCCAAGCCCTAGTTTCTTTTATTTTTAGCTTAAGTCCCATGAATTTCTAGGTAGATTTCACAATAGAAATGAGTATTGAGTTCAAAAATATTATCTCCAGGTGATTCCCCTTGAATCCCTCTTCAATTAGCTCTCCCAAGCTCCAAAATCGTTACGCAATGGAGGTTCTTAACCTCAAAATCGCGGAATAGCCTTTTTAAAACATTCTGCCCAGCACTTAAAAATCCTTCTTCACGAACGCGGTCAACCTCTCGCGAACGCGTTTCACAATATTGCGTTGACCAACTTTTACCTTACGCGAAAGTGACATGCCAGTCGCGAACGCAATACTTCCACAACCTTGACCTTCACGGACTTGTTTGCTCCATCGCTAACGCGATGACTAACTGACCATCAGACCCAATCGCGTATACACACACTCACGAACGCGATGCAGTCCTCTCATGCGAATGGGGCATGATCCCACAAGAACGCGAAGCTCACGAACCCCGGCCCTTTGCCAACTCGAGATCCACTTCGCGAACGCGAAGGCCGAAATGCCAGCAACTAAAACCTGCAATTTCTGAAATTCTCAAAACATGAAATTGATCCGTTTAACCTCTCGAGGCCCCCCGAGACCTCAATCAAAAGCACCAACACACCCTATAACCTCATTCAAACTTGTTCCAATCATCAAAACACCTCAAACAACATCAAATTACCAAAAACTCATCGAATTCAAGCCTAAGTTTTCCAAAAACTTCCGAAATACGCTTTTGATAAAAAATCCAACAAAACCACATCCTAATGACCTGAAATTTTGCACACACATCCCAAATGACATAAAGAAGCTACAACAACTCTTGGAATTTCATTCCGACCCTCGGATCAAAATCTCACCTACCAACCAGAAATCGCCAAAATACTAACTTCGCCCATTCAAGCCTAATTCTACATCGGACCTCCAAAACCACTTCCGATCACACTCCTAAGTCATAAATCACCTCCCGAAGCTAACCGAACCATCGAAACTCACATCTGATCCCTCTAACACATAAGTCAACATCCGATTGATTTTTCCAACTTAAACCTTCTTAAAAGAGACTAAGTGTCCTAAACCTTATCAAAAAATATTCCGGACTCGATCCGACCAACCCGATACCACAAAACACGATTAACGAAGCATAAAAAAGCAGAAATAGGGGAAACAAAGCGGTAACTCATGAGACGACTGGTCGGGTCGTCACATCCTCCCCAACTTAAACAAACGTTCGTCCTCGAATGTGCCCAGAGTTGTTACAAAAGCCAACCAATCGCTGAATAACCTTACCATGCATATACCCGGGGGTGATTCCACGTCACCCTATCTCATATAGGTCTGATAACACATTGTAACTGAAATTTCACAACTCAATCTAGCCCATAAAGCTTAGAATCACATTTCCACTTCCGAAACCATTCACAAGATCAGAATCTCACATCTATACCCAGAATAAGCCCGAACAAGCTGTAATCACCCATACTTGAAATCTCTGTTGCAATCACACGATACACCACATAACTCAAACACTCGTAGCGATAACTTCTATTTATAGTAGCTGCCCACAACAACCGAATACCGGTAGGAACCTCTTATCAACTAAAGTCTTATTCCAACATTTTCATATACTGCCAAAGATATATGAAATACACGATAAGCCACGACCATTTTCTCAGATCGACCATTCACGAAGCCGCTTCTCTTTTGGCAAATTCCATAGCAATTTTCGAGCCGAACCTCGATATTATCCTTCCAACAAGCTGAAATCAAATCCGTTCGTATTCATTAATGACCCAACGATCTCCCCCAATCCAAAACACCACTCTGGTGACATGACACATCAATATAGGCCTAAGCCACAACCAGCATAATACGCACACCAATAAGCAACGGTCTGAACATACTCAAATTATGAAAGTGACTCAAATGAAAGAGTTGTACCTCAAGCTCACCAGTACCATCACAACACAAGGCTGAGAACCCATCTCACATCATAGAAATACATATAAATCTAACCCAAGGTCATATCTCCACATAGCTTTGCTACAATGCGCAATCCTATCCAAACACTGCTCCACGCGAAACACCTGAAGTCACTATGCTTGAAATCGGCAACCACGCATAATTTGATGTCTGGAACCCAAAACAAGTCATTACACCCACGATGAAACAAATAACATACGCCATGCAACCCGATAGGACATAACTGATACACCATTCACTAGGCAATTCCCAATTACTCTTCCCGCTTGAATTCCACTATGAGACCCTAAATGAACTGCACCATATGTGCATATAACCAAACAAATCATAACACCTCGCAACACAGAAAGGTAACTCATAGATCTCCCCAAATCACTGATAAACTCAAAAAAGTTTGAATCAATACCTCCCTCAACAAAGCAATTCGGAGCCAACCAAGCCGACTCAAGATAGAACACTCACCCATATTGGCCTATCAACGAACTCCTTATCAAGGAACCTGAAGCTGCTCCTTCTACCTCTATAACTTTGCCGGTGCCATACGATATGGTGCTAGGTACCAAATTAACACTGAAATCAACAACCTTGCCCGGCGACATGCCCGCCCACAAGAAACACATCCGAAGAATCCTTCACCACCGGAATTGAATCAATGACAGAAGCCTCTGCACCGACATCCATCACGAAAATCTAAATAAGAGGGACAATCCTACCCAGCCGTCTGATGGGTCTTCAAAATATAAAATCTCCCCAATAGGACATAATCTGTTGAATATCGCCACTCCATCCGTGGCATTCCCGGCATGGCCAATATCGCCGCCTTGGCGCAATAGTCCAAAATGACACAACACGAAGACAACCAGTCTGAACCCAATATCACTGCCAAATCCACTATATCAAGCATAAAATATTCGCTCGGGTCTCCAGAACCCGATAGTTACTAAATCACCAATATACGCGACTCACAACAACAATATAGCCTTAAAATGAGAACTCCCAATCTCCAACCCCATATAGCACACAAATCACCATACCCGATCCCCAGATTCCGCAGTCCAAATACATATCACACCTCAAGTACCCAATCATTCCACGAAAGATATACTAAAATTCCCCTGTGCCATCAAGCACACTCGAATATCAGCAGTTGATCAAACAAGAAAGCGCCACAGTACTACCGAAGTACTATCAACTTAATCACATTGCCTTTTCTAAAACATATACCCTCGTCAAATCACTATGATTAGCAATACCATTTCCTTAATCATCTGAAAATCATTCACCCTAATCATCTGAAGCTTATTTCATTAATCACCTAAAACTGCCCGTGTTGCCTAAGAATTTTATGACTTTCCATTCAAGACTGAACCGTAACCTTACACACGCAAATCTCAATCCTCCATAACATACCGCATATACCATACCATCCTAGGATAACATGAGAACTGCATCTCCCTTCTGAGCCACAAACATCTACGTACTCAACTAGTTAAGAACTTTCCATTGATCCCATCTAGAAGAAAATCACTATGCATCCCATGCTCCTCATACCCATAGAAAATATACATCTCCAATAGAGGTAGAAACCATCAAGAACTCTCCAAGTTCCCTTGCACAAACCAGACCTACCAGGACTGAATCCTTCTAACTCGACCAAGCTACGCAAGCCATCAAAACCTAAGAGCATTGCCACGAAATACTTGTAGGAACTCATTACCCCGTACACACCCAAGGAACTAATCATATCCTTACCATACCGATCAGGCCTACTACCCAGCTATCCCATCTATCCGAGTTTCCTTCTGATTTACCTTCAACTTGATATCCCCTCTTGCTGTAGCACCATAATTTCTCAACCCAGACTTACCACATGAGACCCAAGCATAAAACCACACTGTCTAAGGCTCATAATTCGCTGAGTACTCTCTTAAATATTTTCAAAAGCACCACGTTCAAAATACCTACCCCGAAGGGACTTCTTGCGAATCTAGAACCATTACCTTCCTAATACTGATATATAGAATCCCATAGTTAATGTAGAAAGTACCACAAGTCTTGACATCTTCTAAATGAAAACTTAGTTCCTAACCACATATGCAAATGGGATTAGAAAAAGTTTTTCCTGAAGCTCACCATGGTATCTGCCTCCATTACTTTGAGAAAAATTTAAAGCAAAGACATGTAGAAGCCACGGTAATAAATCTTTTTCAAAGTGTTGCAAGTCATACAAATGTGAAGATTATAATCAGTTAATGTCCCAACTCAAAAGTATTGACAAGAAAACATACAATTACATAATGGAAGAGCCTCAAAAGAGATGGGCTTGATCGTGGTTCTCACGGCGACGTTATGATATGCTAACAACAAATATGGTAGAATCAATGAATTCCGTTTTACTAAAAGGGAGAGAAACTCCTATTTTAAGAATGTTAGATTTCATCCAAGAAAAGTTGGGAGAGTGGTTTTATGAACGGAGAAAAAAGGCAAATGAAACTTTTCACAGAGTATCAATATGGGTAAAAGAAGAGATGACTAAGAAGATGGACTTGGATTGTAAAATATTTGTGAGTATATTTATTAACTTCAGCTTTTTATATCTATTGCAGTGATTTACTGCTTACATTTAAAAAATTCATACTTCTTCTGTTTGAAGCAACAATACACTTGTCATGACCCAAAATTCCCACCCTTGGGGGTCGTGATGACGCCTACTCGTAGAAGCTAGGAACGCCATAAACCTTTGAAAATCATTAATCCCTTTTTGTTTTATACTTGTTAAACAATTACATTAATAATAGATAAAACTTAAATAACAGCGGAAAAATAAAATTTTAACGGAAGTCATAGATAAATAGAAAACCAAAATGCACAATAGCCAATACATGTCTCTACCCAGCACCTGGTGTCACAAAGTACACGGACTATCTAGTATTAATTTAATTGTTTAACAAGTATAAAGCGGAAAGGGATTAATGATTTTCAAATCTTTATGGCTTGCCTAGATTCTATGAGTAGGCTCCATCACGACCCCCAAGAGTGGAAATTTCGGGTCGTGACAAGTTGATATCAGAGCTCTAGGTTACATAGGTCTCACAACTCATGGACAAGCTTAGTAGAATCTAAGGGATCGGTCCGAAGACATCTGTATTTATCCCCCAGAGGCTATGGAGTTAGGAAAAGTTTCACATTTGTTCTTTCTTGTCGTGCGATTTGGTTTCTCAATGCTAATTGAATTTCCACTATGTTCTTTCACAGATGGCAAGAAGACGCACTTCCTCATCTACCAATCAGCAATCTGAGCCCCAGGCAGCTCCCACTAGGGGCAGAGGGCAAGGCCGAGGCCGTACTAGAGGCCGAGGTAGGGGCAAAGCTCAGCCCCAAGCAGCAGCACCAGTGGCGAAGCCTCAGGTTGATTTTGACAAGGAGGTTCCAGCCCCAGCAGTTCTAGTGGGCCCAGCTCAGGTCCTAGAGAGGTTTATTGCTACCTCAGTTCTTCAGGACGCTCTGGTCCGGTTGGTAGGCCTCATGGAGAGTGTCACCCGAGCAGGTTTACTTCCTATAGCACCAGCCATCTCTCAGGCTGGAGGAGGGGCCCAGACTCCTGCTATTCACACTCCAAAGCAGGTAGCTCCTCAGATTCAGACTCCAGTGGCTCAGCCAGTTGGACCAGTACAGCTGGGTGTGATAGCCCAGACCGGCGATGGCCTAGCCATGTCTACTGATGCTTTGTGGAGGCTGGATAGGTTCACCAAGCTTTTCACTTCTACATTCAGCGGTGCATCTACCTAGGATCCCCAGGACTATCTTTACAGTTGCCATGAGGTTCTTCGGAACATGGGGATTGTTGAGACCAATGGGGTCGACTTTGCTACATTTCGCTTGTCTGGATCCGCCAAGACTTGGTGGAGGGATTATTGCTTAGCTAGACCAGTCGGGTCGCCAGCCTTGACCTAGGAGCAGTTTTCAGTGTTGTTTCTGGAGAAGTTTCTCCCCATTACCTAGCGAGAGGCCTCTTAGAGGCAATTCGAGTGTCTTTATCAGGGATCTATGACTGTCACCCAGTACGAGACTAGATTCATAGATTTGGCTTGCCATGCCCTTGTTATACTCTCAACTGAGAGGGAGAGAGTGAGGCGGTTTATTGATGGACTTATTCAGCCAATTAGTCTCCAGATGGCTAAAGAGACTGGGAGCAAGATATCCTTCCAGGAGACGGCCAATGTGGCCCAGAGGATTGAGATGGTGTTATCACATGGAGGTGGTCATGGGGAAGACAAGAGGCCCCATCATTCAGGTCGATCTAGTGGCACCTCATTTGGAGGTAGAGATTCACATGGTAGAGGCCATCCTCTTAGGCCCTTTCAGTTAGCTCTTCAGGTTTCACACGGTTCTTTAGGTAGCCGTGGTCCTCAGATGTAGTACTCTGACCAGCTGTCTTTCAGTGCACCACCACACCCATCAGTGCACCAAAGCTTCAGAGTTTCCAGGGTCGTCAGCCCCAGCAGCCGAGGGCTTGTTTTACTTGTGGCGACACGAGGGCATTGCTAGGTATTGCCCTCGTGCACCAGGTGGTCCTCAGCATCAGAGTTCTCGTGCCATGATATAGGCACCAGGTATTCCACAGCCCGCCCAGTCAGCTAAAGGTGGGGGTAGAGGTGCTAGAGGTGGAGGTAGAGGTCCTAGAGGTGGATCTTAGACTGCTAGAGCTGGAGGCTAGCCGTCAGCAGACCGATCTAGAGAAGTGGTTCAGGGTGGTGGGGCCCAGCCCCGCTATTATGCTTTTTAGGCTAGGCCCCAGGCTGAGGCTTCAGATGCAGTTATTACAGGTACGGTTCTGGTTTGTGACAGAGATGCTTCAGTGCTATTTGATCCAAGGTGTACGTATTCGTATGTATCATCTTATTTTGCACCGTGCCTTATCATGCCTAGATATTCATTGAGTATCCCTGTTTATGTGTCTACACCGGTGGGTGATTCTATCATGGTCGATCGAGTCCATCGTTCTTGTATTATAGTGATTGGGGGTCTTAAGACTCTTGTAGACTTGTTGCTTTTTATACATGGTTGACTTTGATATTATATTGGGGATGGATTGGTTATCACCTTACCACGCTATCTTGGACTGTCATGCTAAGACTGTGGCCTTAGCCTTACCAGGTATGCCTTATTTATAGTGGAGAGGTACTCTATTAATAATTTGCCCATTGTCCAAGAGTTTCCTGATGTTTTCTCTTTAGACCTGCCGGGTATGCCACCCGACAGGGATATTGATTTTAGCATTGATTTGGCTCCGGGTACTCGGCCCATTTCTATCCTACCATATTGTATGGCCCTGCCGGAATTGAAAGAGTTAAAGAACCAGTTGCAGGATTTGCTTGACAAGGGTTTCATTAGACCCATTATCTTGCCTTGGGGTGCGCCTATGTTATTTGTAAAGAATAAGGATGGAACAATGAGGATGTGTATTGATTACCGACAATTGAACAAGGTAACAACCACGAATAAGTATTCGTTGCCGAGGATTGATGATTTGTTCAATCAGCTTCAGGGTGCCAAGGTATTTTCAAAGATTGACTTGCGATCAGGATACCATCAGTTGAGGATTAGGGCATCCGATGTCCCTAAGATAGCTTTTTGCACTCGGTACGGGCATTATGAGTTTTTGGTTATGTCATTCGGATTGACAAATGCCCCAGCAGCTTTTATGGATTTCATGAATCGAGTGTTCATGCCTTATTTGGACTCGTTCGTGATAGCCTTCACTGATGATATATTGATATAGAAGCACCTTAGAGTGGTCCTTCAGACTCTGAGGGGTAGTCAATTATATGAAAAGTTCTCCAAATGTGAGTTATGGTTGAGTTCAATTGCATTCCTGGGTCATGTTGTATCAGCAGAGGGTTTTCAGGTTGATCTGAAGAAGATTGAGGCAGTCAAGAGCTGGCCTAGACCAACATCATCTATAGAGATTCGGAGTTTCTTAGGATTAGCAGGCTATTATCATCGGTTTGTGGAGGGGTTTTCATCTATTGCAGCCTCGATGACTAGATTGTTCCAGAAGGGTGCCCAGTTCAGATGGTTGGATGAGTGCGAGGTGAGCTTTCAGAAGCTCAAGACAGCTCTGACTACGGCACTAGTGTTGGTTTTGCCCACAGGTTTAGGACCTTATACAGTTTATTGTGATGCTTCTCATATTGGGCTTGGTGCAGTATTAATGCAGGATGGCAAGGTCATTACCTATGCTTCGAGGCAATTGAAGATTTATGAGAAGAACTATCCGGTTCATGATTTGGAGTTGGCAGCCATAGTTCACGCATTGAAGATTTAGAGGCATTATCTGTATGGCGTGGCATGTGAGGTGTTCACAGATCACAAGAGTCTTCAGTACTTGTTCAAGAAAAATGAGTTGAATTAGAGGTAGATAAGGTGGTTAGAGTTGTTGAAAGATTATGATATCACCATTTTATATCATCCGGGGAAGGCCAATGTGGTGGCCGATGCTTTGAGTAGGAAGTCAGCCAGTATAGGCAATCTTGCTTATATTCCAGTCGGTGAGAGGCCGCTTTCTTTGGATGTTCAGGCTTTAGCCAATCAGTTCGTGAGACTGGATGTTTTTGAGCCCAGTCATGTTTTGGCTTACACAGTTGCTCGTTCTTCATTATTAGAGCGTATCCGTGATCAGTAGTATGATGATCCCTATTTGTGTGTCCTTAGAGACACGGTGTAGCGTGGAGGTGCCAGGCAAGTTACTTTAGATGATGATGGAGTTTTGAGATTTCATGGTCGAGTTTGTGTGCCTCATGTGGATGGGATCCGAGAGTTGATTTTAGGAGAGGCCTATAGTTCCCGGTACTCTATTCATCCGGGCGCCGCGAGGATGTATCAGGATTTGCGGCCGCATTATTGGTGGCGTAGAATGAAGAAGGATATCGTAGTATATGTGGCTCGTTGTTTGAATTGTCAGCAGGTTAAGTACGAGCATCAGAGGCCTGGTGGTTTATTTTAGAGGATTGAGTTTCCCGAGTGGAAGTGGGAGCGGATCACTATGGACTTTGTTACTGGACTTCCGCTGACTCGGAAGAAGTTGGACGCAATTTGGGTCATTGTTGATAGGCTGACCAAGTTAGCGCATTTCATTCTTGTGGCAGTTTCCTATTCTTCTGAGAGGTTTGCTGAGATCTATATTTGGGATATTGTTCTCCTTCATGGTGTGCCCGTATCTATCATTTCGGACCAGGGTACGCAGTTTACCTTGCGCTTCTGGAGAGCAGTTCAGCGAGAGTTAGGCACACGGGTTGAGTTGAGCACAACGTATCATCCCCAGATGGACGGTCAGTCCGAGCGGACTATTCAGATTTTGGAGGATATCCTCCGATTGTGTGTTATTGACTTTGGAGGTTCGTGGGATCAGTTTTTGCCCTTAACGGAGTTTGCCTATAACAATAGCTATCAGTTGAGTATCCAGATGGCTCCTTATGAGGCTCTATATGGTAGGCGGTGTCGATCTCCGTTCGGATGGTTTGAGCTGGGAGAGGCTCGGTTGTTGGGTACAGATTTGGTTTAGGAGGCCTTGGAAAAGGTCAGGATCATTCAGGATAGGCTTCGTTCAGCTCAGTCCAGGCAAAAGAGCTATGCATATCGCAAGGTTCGAGATGTGGCTTTTATGGTTGGTGAATGGGTAT
This sequence comes from Nicotiana glauca, assembly GCA_026770625.1. Classification (NCBI taxonomy): domain Eukaryota; kingdom Viridiplantae; phylum Streptophyta; class Magnoliopsida; order Solanales; family Solanaceae; genus Nicotiana; species Nicotiana glauca. Next base: position 166,724 of record MU743615.1, on the reverse strand, counting down.
TGCTCCGAGTGTTGCATATGAAAGGCGTGATGAGATTCGGGAAGAAAGGCAAGCTTAGCCCTAGGTTCATTGGTCCGTTTGATATTCTTGATCGAGTGGGAGAGGTGGCTTACAAACTTTTATTGCCGCCTAGCTTATCAACTGTGCATCCAATTTTTCATGCGCCCATGCTCCGAAAATATCGCAGCGATCCATCCCACGTGTTAGATTTCAGCACTATCCAGTTGGACAAGGACTTGTCCTACGAGGAGGAGCCCGTAGCTATTCTAGACTGGCAGGTTTGTCAGTTGATATCTAAGAGTTTCCCTACTGTTGGTGTTCAGTGGAGAGGTCAGCCTCCTAAGGCATCGACCTGGGAGTCCGAGTCCGATATGTGGAGCCGTTATCCTGATCTATTCCCCGACTCAGGTACTTCCTTCTTTTATCCGTTCGAGGACAAACGGTTGTTTTAGAGGTGGAGAATGTGACGACCCAAAGGGTTCATTGATGATAGGCTATAATTACGTATTTTAGTCGATTATTACACTCTAATTTACTGCACTTTAGTTTAGTTTGCGCTTGAATCGCTAGTGTTTTGCACTAACGGTGCATTTTATGCCTTGTAGGAGTGATTATGAGTAATATAGATGTTATAGAATGAAATTAAGTGATTTAGATCTTTGAAGTCTGAGTAAGAGCTCAAGGAATTAAGCCGGGATCGGGTTCAGGAGTCAAATTTGATAATTAAGTACGAACGAAGACTCGAGAAGGCATATTGCGTACTGTCTAGTAAAATAGACATAAATTTTTTATCAGAACTCCATTTGGGCTCCACAATATATGGTTGAAAAGATAACTCAAAGAGTTATAACTGTCATATTTTACGTTTTTCCAAATTCCAAATGTAACAGGGTGAAAAATGTGGTCGAAACTGCAACTTTGGGGCCAAGGCTGTATATACCGTGGTTGACCGCGGTTTACCGCGGCCGCGGCTAGTCCAGACGAAAAAATAGATCTGAAGGGTACTTTTGGAAGTTCAAGACCAATCCCCTCGACCTATAAAAGGTTTAGTTCATCCAAAGGAGGAGGGGAGACCAAATTTTGACATAAATTCGACCTAAGGAAGCAGAGACACAATAGGAGCAAGCTTCCCCGAGTTTTTCCTTCCTCTTCCTATTTTTCATCATTGTTATGAGTATCTAAATATTTTAATCTAAGATTTTGGTGAAACCCGTTGGGGATGAATTAGTTGTTATATTAATATAGTTTTGAGTAGTTGTTAATCTTTATTTGTTCAACTACGTTTTGATTGTGGTTAATTGAAAGGATCCTTAATTAGCCGTTCCTATTTATTATGTATCTGATTGAGAGAGAGTGAATATTTAGGTAGTTGTTTGAACAACATAAATCCCGGATTATAGACGAGAGTCATAACCGACAGTTTAGAGGTTGGATTAAAGATAACGATACCTAGGGTGCAATCTAAGTGAACAATAATGTGAATCTAGATAGCGTAGCTTGAGAGAGTGCGTCTAGTAAATTATCATAATTGCTTGAGAGAGATTTATGATAGCTGGAGAGTTCATGATTGATAGAGGCAACTAAGTCATAACTATAAGAAATATACAACCAAGGAAATCAATAACGGGGGAAACCATTACCTTAGACCTTATTCCAATTATTTACAAATCAAGCATAGTTAATTTTCAACTGTTTATTCACTTACAGTTTTCAATTATTTATTCACTTTGTCCCGTTAGTTGATAGTTTTACCGCTTTCTAGTATTTGCTAGTTAATTAGTTAGATATATAAATCTCAATCTTTATAATTTAGAAAATTGTTCAATCTTGTCTTCTTAGTGATATTAAACAGATACGGCTAAGCTATAGTTCTCTGTGGGATTCGATTCCAGACTTTTAGACCGAAGTATATTTGCAGTGACCGCTTATCCTTTTTAGGACTAGAGTTGCGCGTGATCAGTCATCACCTATTTTAAAGAATTTTATGCTTTTCAGGCTTTGAAAACCTCATTTAAAGTTGCCTTGATTTGCGTGCGCAGTCCGGGCGCATAGCCGGAAAGCTTAAATATGAAATTCTGTGAAACAATGCTAAATTTTGATGTTAAAATGAATAAATTTGACTCTAGTCAATATTTTGGGTAAATAGACCCGGACCCATGATTTGACGGTCCCAGAGGGTCCTAAGAAAATATGAGACTCGGACGTATGTCCAGAATTGAATTCCGAGGTCCTGAGCCCGAGAAATGAATTTTTAAAAGAATTTTTTTTCTAAAATAGTTAAGGAAAATTGAAATGATATTTGATTGGAACGTGTTGGTATCGGGCCCGTATTTTGGTTTCGATGGCCGGTACAGACCTTATATATGAATTAAGATATTTCTATAAAATTTGGTTAAAAACGGACGTCGTTTGACGTGATTCAGACTAAAAGTTTTAAATATGAAACTTGATGAAGTTTGAGAAAAATTCTTGATTTTGAGGTTTGATTCTTTGTTTTTGAGGTTATTTAGACGATTTGATCGCACGGATAAGTTCGTATGATGTTGTTGAGTTAATGCATGTGTTTGGTTAAGAGCACCGAGGGCTAAGGAGTGTTTCGGAGGTGCTTCAGAATGGTTTGAAACTTATAAAAAACTGCAGATTTTGCTTCAGCTATTGCAGACCCTTTTCCTTCTTTGCGTTCGCGTTACATCTCCCGCGTTCGCGAAGCTTTAACTTTTTCTTCCTTCGCGTTCACATCCAAGCCCTCGCGTTCGCATAGTGTTACTTGGCGCAGAGGGCTGAGTCTTTTTTTTCTCATCGCATTCACATGCATATACTCGCGTTCGCATGGCTTTGCAGGTTCCCTCTTCGTGTTCGCGTTCTTGTTCACGCGTTCGCGTAGAACAATTTCTGGGCCACAACATTTTACTCTCCGCGTTCGGGTTCCCATTCTCGCGGTCGTGAAGGCCTGTTAAGTGTGACTCATCGCGAACGTGACAAGCCTATCGCAAACGCGATGATTATTTTTTTGCCCAGTTATTTTTAAAACTTTAAAAACAGTAGCTATGGAATTCATAAGAAATTTCACAAAACCTCTTCTCCTCCGACCTGTTAGGCGACATTGAAGCGATTCTTCACCAAAACCTCTTGTGTTAGTAATCCTTAACTTATTTTCTTCCATTTCCTTCAACATCTATTGAAATCCTAGGCCTAAAACATATGATTAAGGGTAGAAAATTAGGGATTTGGGTAGAGTTAGGGCTTTTTGATTTTCTTAATTTAGACCTCGTTTTAGGGTCAAATTTGAAAACAAATTATATATTTCGGCTCGTGGGTGAATGAGGGATTTGATTATGGTCCGAACCTCGTGTTTTGACCAAGCAGGCTCGAGGTCAATTTTTGAGTTTTTGGGGAAAATGATGGAAAAGCTATAATTAGGCATTGGGTTCGTATTGTTTAGCATTTATTGATGTATTGAATTCATTATTGTATAGATACAATTGATTTGGAGACAAACTCGAGAGGAAAAGCGGTAATTGAGGAGTGAATTGGTCGTGGAAGTTTGAGGTAAGTGTCCGGTCTAACCCTAGCTTGAGGGATTAGGAGTTGAGTCATATTTGCTATTTTCTTCTAGATTGAGTACGACGTATAGGCATGGTGACGAGTATCTATACGTTGGTGTCGAGCATGACCGTGAGTCCTAAGTTGATTATTGTTGTGTTCATAAGTGACACTTCAGATGTTTAATTGATGATTCTTGATATTGAGTAAAGATTTAGTTTAACCTCATGGACTTTATTTATGTCTAAGGAATTGGTTTTGATCACGCCCAACTATGCCTTATAAAAAGGACAATGCGGTGGTTGCAAATATAATCCGGTTTACAAGTCCGGAGTCGAATCCCACAGAGAATTAACCTATCAATTACCTTTGTCGGAATCACTAAATCCTTTATAATCAATTTCCCCAAACTTTGTAAACAATAGTTGATGGTAATTCTACTAACTACGGTTGCAAGTAAATAACTAACAGTTGTAAACTAAATATGCTCGGTTGTAAATAATAATGAGAAGGTTCTAAGGCAATGATTTCCCTTATTGATGGAATCCCTTCCGGTTACGTTACATATAGATTCACCAAAATATCTCTATCAATCATGAGCACTCTTATTACCGTAAATCTCTTCCGAGTAATTGCGATAATTTACTAGACGCACTTTCCCGAGTTACGCTAGCTGACTTTGTTTATTACAGCTCACTTTAGATCACACCCAAGGCTTCGTTATCACTAATCCCGCCTTTAAACCTACAATTATAGATCCCTCTTATACTTTGGGAGTGGTGTTGTTCAATAATTACCTAAATATGCACTCTCTCCCAAGTTATGCACACTAAATAGACACAGCTAATTGAGGATCTTGTCAATTAACTACAATAAACACGTAATTGAACAAATAGAGATTAACCGGCAAACTATATGAACATAATCAAGAAGTTCATCCTTCAATAGGTTCCATCAAAACCTTAGACTAAAGTATTTAGCTACTCATAACAACTTGAAGATAAAATACGAAAATATTCATCTTGTAAAATTGCAAGAAAAAGAAGAAATAAAGAACTATGATATTTTGGGTGATCTCTCACACTTGTGTTTCTTGCCAAAGTACTCTCAAAAGTAAGTTTTACCCTATGAAAACCTTGATCTTTTTAACCTTGGGTGAGCTTGACTTTATATAGGTTAACTAGTTTTCTCTCCAGATTTCAAATTTTGGCCCTGAATAACTCTTTTCCGGACTGGGACATGCGCGAGCTCGCGCATTACTTTGCGCGGGCTTCGCGTACCTGGACCCGTATTTCTTCCATTTCTTTGTCTAGTCCTTGCATGCACTCAGATCTGAGGGGTCGTTCTTGCTCATAAATCATTCCAATAGCTTCTTGAAAGCGTCATATAAGCTCCTCATCCTGCAATGTATACAAATCACAATTAGAGCCTATTTTTCATCAACTAACCATATTATTACGTTAGAATATAATCAAGCGGACGCATAAACAATAGCTAAATCACCTAGATTTCGCCTATTATCAACACCCCACACTTAATTCATTGCTTGTCCTCGAGCAATCAAACTATACTCTCTAGAGAATCCTTCACTCAACCATTTTCCCTAACGCATTACACCTAGAACAATGTATATACATTACACCTAGCAGTGAACAATCCTAGCCTCAAAGCCGACTCTCACTTGCCATGCAATATTCACACTTCCTCAAAGTACTTTACACAAAAGTCAAGACTTGCTTTTTCATTACGAATCATATGCCCTCACAATCACATCAACAAAAACTGAGTTCAATCCAACACATACAATTCATATACTCACATATATCAAGGAAATCACTCACTCTCACAACGAAGTCACATGCATGAAATTGGTACCATAAGCTTGCCTTTAATGTAAATCTCTACTAATGTAGGCTTACTCAGTCAAAAATTAATTAGTACTTTTTGTGGTTGTAATGTGGGCTAAGGGACAGGTAGGATATATTTAAGAATAGCGACTCAACATCCTAAGCACTTTAACACATCATATGAGCAATTTTTTTTTTGCGCAATTTTTTTTTTCAACCCACTTCTCATTCACAAACAATATGATCACACAAATATTCCCTTCTTCTTTAAGCACTCTATTAATTTATACCCACTATCTGGAACAAGACACAATGTATTCATCTCTTTTTTTTTTCTTTTCAGTTTGTCCTTCTTGTCACTCAATTTCCGCTAGTGGTGTATTCGTTTACAAAACAAGTGCACCTTTCAACCTTTTATTGGTTCCACTCAAAAGCCACCTCACACTTATTTCTTTTTTACTTCTTTTAGCGCTCCTCTCACAATTAAAGTGCTTTAAGAGGTAAAAGGATCAAAACAATGTCAATTAAGAACAAAAGGATATAGGCTTGTAATGCGGGTGCCAAACAAAAGTCTAAAGGCTCAAAAGGGTTAACTAGGGACAAATTTTATTTGTGATAAGCAATAAAGCTCAAAAAGGTCAAAGAAAGCCTAAAATCATTTTTCAACTCGAGCATCACCTAAGATTTCACTTCAACTCACGTACCGGGAAAGTTCTAGACACAAGTACAATACATGGACTACACAAACACTCACCACACATGGCATATGACTCATTCAGATCATCTCATCAAGACGCTCCGTTACGAGCATTCAATTCAGTAACAAACATACAAATTAAGGCACTTTCAGTGAGATTCAACAACTAGGACACGCTTAGGGTCTATTGTGTTCAGGTGTGTCAATGCTATGGGTTGTCTTTCAATTTATAGCTCGTAGCCCATTATCCTAATCTACAAATCAAAAAAAAAAGAAAAAAAAAATTCCTATGCCCAGTTCAAGCTAAACCCTTGGAAAAGAACCGCGACCTAAAGAAAAACCAAGGGGGAGTTGCTACAGTACCTAAGAAAAAAATAAAAAATCTTTTTGGTATTTTATTTAGACTAACTTCCCTCAAGAAAATCATCTAAACGATCCGTCATCAGGAAGAGCCTACAATTTTTTAGTTTTTTTTTCTCAACTCAGTCCATCAAGAACCCTATTGAAAGGGATCCGTCGTCGGGCCGAGCCATTTACCTAAATTAACAAACGACTCCTACTTAAAACAAACTATCAAGTCAATATGAAACAAACAAAACAAACAGTTAATTTATACAACTACATACAACATACAATGAAGGAATCCCCACCCCACACTTAAAAAATGAAGACATGTCCTCATGGCTTAAAATTTAAAAGAGTAGTGAGGTAAAGGGACTTCCCTGAAGCTTCACTCCTGATCGGAAATGGTTTCGGGGTTCACGTTGCATGCACGCCCCAGAGCTCATAGCCAACCTATGAACTTTTTTCTGACTTTACTTGTCGGTCAGTTATCACGTCCACACGAGTGCTCAACTCATTCATGGAGGTGCGTAGATCAGCCACCTCCTGCTGCAATCCGGTGTACCGGGACACTCTAGCAGTTCCTGAAGAGGACGATGTTCCAGACGGTGCTGCTCGAGCTGGCTCCACATCCATTTGTTCATCCTCTTCCTCCTCTGATGCATCATAACCACTCTTGTCCTCTCCACCTGTCGTTGCCGCTGGGGCTGGCCCCGTGGTGTTCTGGCCAGGTCTGATCTTGTAGCTTTTTTTTACCAGCCCCCCCACATGAATATTTTCGGGCACCTGCACTTGCCTGCAGAGCTTATTCACCAAAGAGGCAAAAAAGAACCCATACATGCGTTGGGGGCACCGAAGAAACATTTCGTCGTGGATCACTTTGGCCATGTCGAAGGGAAGACCCATGATGAAACACCAAATCAATGCAGCTCGGGGTCCATTCACCTCCGTAGTATTTTTGGAGGGAATAAGGCGACTGTTGATCATATACAACCAGATCTTCGCCTCTGGAGTTAAGTCGGAGGAGTGGAACTTATCTCCGTATTCCAGCCACTCCACCATTTTTCTGGGTGTGCAAATCGCATCAAAGAAGCGCTCCCACTTGGCATCTGTTGGATTTTTGCCATACTCATAAAACTCCGTATTCTCATGCAGAGGGTCGGGCAATTGATATGCTGTGTGTATCGCCTCAATGGAGGCATCCACCACCTTGCAGCGCACCGTGACCACATTGTTGACTTGCTCTAGCAGATTAGCATAGAATTCACGTACAACCATTATATTAGCCTCCCTTGGCTCATCAATGAAGGCCTGCAAACCCCGCTCCATCAACTTCGAATACATGTGTGGGCAGCGTTCCTTAACCGAACAGAGGTCAATGCCCTCTCCGGAATTGGCATTTTTGCGGCCTTCTCCATGAAGCGGGTTTGAGCCTCAGGTGAAACAAATTCGTTGCTGTCATAGGGATGTGCAGGGGCTGCCCGTTGAGTCCGAGATGTGCCAGCTTGGCAGCTTGATGATGTACTTATGGCTTGGCGCTTTCGCAATGGTGCCATAATACCTACAAAACGTGAACACATTAGCTCAGCCCAACAAAATATTATGACTTAATGCGGTTACTCGGACTTCACACGCAAAATTGGTCACAACTACATAATCATGCTCATTGATACCTTTCCACAAACACCTTGTGGGCAGTAGTCCCTCATAACTCTTTTCTAAGTATCTTGCAACAAAGGTCTCCCACAAAATCTCATACATAGCCCAATTCAAGTACCACCCACCCCACACTTACCACAAACAAACTCCACAACATATTTCACCAATTACTACACAACATCTAAGTACAACTCCTACAATAAGCATAAGAATACAACAAACAAATCTGAAAATTAAAGAAAGAAAGAAAAAGAGAAGAAAAAAATAATCTAGGACTCATACCTGTGGTGAAGGGGAATGCGGACAGGGGTGCTGGAATTTGGTGAAGGAGTTGGGAGTGTTTGGAGGAGGTTTTGGTGTTTTGTTTGTTTTGATTGAGGGAGAATGGGGGAAGTGAGGGTTTGATTGA
>MU743615.1:130229-145575 GCA_026770625.1 Nicotiana glauca | reverse complement strand
CTGCCGTCGTTTTGTATCATCGTTTATTATATTCTTGTTGTTAATTGTTGTATTTATCCCTTATTGTGAATTGTAGCATTTTTGGTCGTTCATGCATTCTTTACATATTCATATGTCGTTACCATTATTCCTATGATTATACTATTTATCGACCGGTAGGTGCCTTGAGTGTTCCTCGTCACTACCCCACCGAGGTTAGTCTTGGTACTTACTGGGCACCATCGTGGTGTCCTCATACTACTCTTCTGCACATTCTTGTTGTGCAGATACAAGTACTCCTATTTAGTTCTGTCAGCCTTGGAAGGAGGCGTATTGGTAGAGACTTCAAGGTATATCTGCTATGTCCGCAGACCGAGGAGTCCCTTTCCATCTTTTCTGTAATAAGTATAGTTCTTCCAGTATTTTCTCCTTTGTATAGATATTCTTGAGTCAGAGCCTCTTATGTATCATTTAGCTTGTGATTTGTGAGTTTCCGGGATTTGGGGAGTTTTGTTAGCTTTGAGAATTGTTGTGGTATGTGCCGAGCGGCACCTTAAACCCTGTTTATTTTACCAGTTCAATTTTATTTATTTTCTTTCGCAAATTTTGGTTTATCGTTCGCATTGTTAGGCTTACCTAGTTATAGGGACTAGGTGCCATCATGACATGTTCATGGAGGGTGAACCGGGGTCGTGACAGGGACTACTATTGCTGTGGATAGATTCTCAGCTATGGGTTGTGCCCAGTCATAGAGAGCAGCCTCTGGCGCTGGCGCTATTAGTGCTGCTGGGTATTCCTGGTTATCTCCCATGTTTGTTTCGAATTGTACAGTTGTTGGTTGTTATTTGTTTTGTCGGTTGGCCCGATTCAAAGCCCTAAAAAATTTCTCGGGATCTGATAATGCTTCTAATACTTCACCAGATATCGATGAGTTTCTAGGCATGCACATGTGCAACCAAGTCAACAAACGTTAAAATTTCAATGCAAAAATATGGGTAAAGAGAAAACTGACTACACTAAGAGTTTTTGTACTTCTTTCAATTGTAATTGATAACACCGTTAATTCCCCGGAAACGGCGGCAAAATTTGATCACGCCCAACTATGCCTTATAAAAAGGACAATGCGGTCGTTGCAAATATAATCCGGTTTACAAGTCCAGAGTCGAATCCCACAGAAATTTAACCTATCAATTACCTTTGTCGGAATCATTAAATCCTTTATATTCAATTTCCCCAAACTTTGTAAACAATAGTTGATGGTATTTCTACTAACTACGGTTGCAAGTAAATAACTAACAGCTGTAAACTAAATATGCTGGGTTGTAAATAATAATGAGAAGTTTCTAAGGTAATGATTTTCCCTATTGATGGAATCCCTTCTGGTTTACGTTACATATAGATTCACCAAAATATCTCTATCAATCATGAGCACTCTTATTACCGTAAATCTCTACCGAGTAATTGCGATAATTTACTAGACGCACTCTTCTAAGTTACGCTACCTGACTTTGTTTATTACAGCTCACTTTAGATCACACCCAAGGCTTCGTTATCCCTAATCCCGCCTTTAAACCTGCAATTATAGATCCCTCTTATATTTTGGGAGTGGTGTTGTTCAATAATTACCTAAATATGCACTCTCTCCCAAGTTATGCACACTAAATAGACACAGCTAATTGAGGATCCTGTCGATTAACTACAATAAACACGCAATTGAACAAATAGAGATTAACCGGCAAACTATATGAACATAATCAAGAAGTTCATCCTTCAATAGGTTCCATCAAAACCTTAGACTAAAGTATTTAGCTACTCATAACAACTTGAAGATAAACTACGAAAATATTCATCATGTAAAATTGCAAGAAAAAGAAGAAATAAAGAACTATGATGTTTTGGGTGATCTCTCACACTTGTGTTTCTTGCCAAAGTACTCTCAAAAGTAAGTTTTGCCCTATGAAAACCTTGATTTTTTTAACCTTGGGTGAGCTTGACTTTATATAGGTTAAGTGGGTTTATCTCCAGATCTCAAATTTTGCCCTTGAATAACTCTTTTTCGGACTGGGACACGCACGAGCTCGCGCGGCCTTCGCGTGTTTGCTCCAACATTCTGCCTCAGCCCTCCTAACACGCGCGAGCTCGCGCATGAGTTCGCGTGTCTGCTCGCACACCTGGACCCGTATTTATTCCATTTCTTTGTCTCGTCCTTGCGCGCACTCAGCTCCGAGGGGTCGTTCTTGCTCATAAATCATTCCAATTGCCTCTTGAAAGCGTCATATAAGCTCCTCATCCTGCAATGTATACAAATCATAATTAGAGCCTATTTTTCATGAATTAACCATATTATTAGGTTGGAATATAATCAAGCGGGCGCATAAACAATAGCTAAATCACCTAGATTTCGCCTATTATCAGTTATAGCTGGATGTTCCCTTGCCGGGAAATTTCTATGTTGTTTTGTTCCCTTGTCGGGATTTTTGCTGTGAATTTGTATTGGAATGAAAAGGGAGCGTGGTACGCCTACCACAAGTTCTTAATTAAAAGGGAGCGAGTGGTACGCCTACCACAAGTTATTGATGAAATGTGAGTGAGTGGTACGCCTACACAAGTTATTGATGAAATCAGAGTCGGTGGTATGCCTACCACGAGATTTGATGAAATGGGAGCGGGTGGTACACCTACCACAGAAATATGAGAAATGGGATCAGGTTGCACGCCTGCAACGAGATGTGTACTGATAGTGAAATCTGCTTTTATTTCCCATATCCGTGTTATATTTAAATTGTTGATTTTTCCATTAATATTCTTTTGAAGTTATGTATTATCTGCTATCCTCGAAGCATGTTCCCATCCCATTAAAATGTTTATTCTTGTTTATTTTCCATTGTATATGAATATAACTGCACAGGTTTATCTGGAGTCTGGTCCTAGCCTCGTCACTACCTCGCCGGGGTTAGGCCATACACTTACCAGCACATGGGGTCGGTTGTGCTGATACTACACTTTGTGCTCTTTTGCACAGATCCCGATACCGGAGCAGCATACGGCGCGCAGTAGTAGTTTGGGAGCAGGCCTTCAGTCTACGACATCCCGAGGTAGTCCTGCTGGCGTTCGCAGGCCCAACGTCTCCTTTATCTTTTATATTCCTGTTTTATCTCCTCATTTCTGAGACATTGTGTCTTTATTTTCAGACTTTGTATTTAGCACTCTTAGATAATCCGTGTACATTGTGATAGCAGGTGCTGGGTAGAGACGTGTATTGGCTATTGTGCATTTTGGTTTTCTATTTATCTAAGACTTTCGCTAAAAGTTTATTTTTTCGTTGTTATTTAACTGTTATCTATTATTAATTTAATTGTTTAACAAGTATAAAAAAAGGATTAATGATTTTCAAAGTTTTATGGCTTGCCAAGCTTCTACGAGTAGGCGCCATCACGACCCCCAAGGGAGGAATTTCCCGTCGTGACAACACTAATATAGTTTGTCTTAATTTTTTATTCCTTGTTAGGTCTTCAACCTTGATTCAATGTTTTTCAGAATAAATAGTGAAGGAATCAAATTCATTGTGGAGTTAAAGAAGAGAACTTATGACTGCGTGGAATTCCAACTTGATGAATTAGCCTGTCCACATGCAATTACTGCTATTAATAAGAGATATCTGCAGAAATCTGATTACTGCTCAAATTGATATTCAAAGGAAATATGGTTGAAAACATATGAAGGACATGTAATACCGTGAGAGATCAAAAATCATGGGATATACCACAAAATGTACAATCTGAGATCGCAAAACCTCCCGATATAAAGATTTTACAGGGAAAAAGACAAAAGAAGAGGCATATACTTGTGACTGAATGAGTACCATTCAAGTCTACCAAATTCAGTTGATGTAAACAAGTTGGGCATAACAGAATAACTTGCTTGTCTTCTCCAGCACCTCAAGCATATTCAAAGAAACAGACTGAAAAATACTTCAACCTTCAATAATCCTTGGTCTGAATTTAGACTTTCATTATTGTATGACATATTTGAAATGTGATTTTTTTCATAGGAATAAAAAAAAAGCTCTTGGACTATTTTATATACTTCTAACATACAAATCACTCATTTTTGTTGCGCAGGCTTACAGGTTTGGTTGCAGTTTAAAAAAATACGCAATGACTTCTGCGAGAAAAAATTACAGGTTACAATATGTGAAATACATATCCTTAACACAAACACACACACACATACAAAAACTCACAAATACACACACACATACGCGTACAACACACAAAAGAAAGGCATGTACAAACAAAATCTTCAGCATCTCTAAGCTGAAGTTATAGAAAATGAACTTAATAACTTCAGCATAAAAAGCATAGCATAAAAATATAAAAAAGAATTACAAAAACTAAACATAAAAACCAACTAAGAAGTATAAAGTAAATGCCAACAAATATCAAGGATAATACAATAGAAAGCTAAGAAGAAATAAGATGAGAATTATATTGATACAAAAAGAGATGAGAACAACACACAAAGTGCAAACAAAAACATCAGCTCTTTGGGATGAAGTTATACAAAATAAACCTAAAAACATCAGCTCTCTGGGCTGAAGTAAATAAAAAAGCACAGCATTAAAACATAAAAAAGGATTACAGACACTAACAATCATCATCACCACCACCACCACCATCATCATCATCGTCATTATCACAGTACTCCTCAATTTCTCTAAATATCCCATCATCAGTATCAGAGATAACTATAGGGAAGTCGGGCAAAAGACCACTGAATCCAAGGGGATCAATCTTCAACTTGTCGAATTCATCACGCAACTGACTTTGATCGACGATTACTCTGTCTATAAGAGGAAGAAGAGTCTTCAGGTTAGTTTGCAGCTTGGAATAGTCGTTCCATCTGGAAAATTGAAAACTATCAAACTGCTGCACAACCTTGTCGAACGAGGTTGAATAACCTCCACAACTACGTTCCAGGTTAAGCATGTTCTGGAATGATTTATTGGCAAAGAGTTTAGGTTTGATTCTCTCCCAATCATCCTTTATTTGATCCCACAAAAGCATAAGATTAGCCATCGGTTTGTTATTGTACCACTCACACATTAAAGTCTCCCACTTTTGCATGATTTCATAAAAATTAGGCTTGCTACTTCCGCTTCCACCAGACATTCTTTCTTTAACAAAAGCTGAAAGACTAAGGATGAATATAAATTTAAAGAAATATGATGGAAGTCTATGAATGACTATGAAATTTTCAAGTGAAGAGATTGTTAATATAGACAAAGAGTTCACCTAATCAATTTAATATCTATAAATGTAAAAGTAACTTTTTAGGTGTTTTTACTGTTTTACGTTCAGAGAAATTGAATGAAACAAGATAAGTATGTGGTAAAAAAAGTATGTGATAAATGCAAAAAGAAATGTAACTTCACCCTAATAAGTTCACAGTTTTTCTATAATAAAAAAATAATTTCAGCCTGAAAAATATCTTTGGATCATTTACTATATGGTCATACAAATTTAAATGAAAGACGAAGTAGGTGACAAAAGATAAAAAGTAGATAGTAAATGCAAAAAAGATAAGTATCAACTTTAAAAAATACCAAAATATGCTGATGTTTTTGTCATAAGCTTTTCAAAAACTTCAGCCTAATCTGCTGAAGTTATTTACTTCATTTCTAAAACTTCAGCATGTAATAAGCTGAAGTTTTTCATCGTGCATTCAATAGTTTTGTTGTAAATGTTTTTTCAAAAACTTCAGCTGAATGTGCTGAACTTTGTTAGTTCATTTCTGAAAATTTCAGCACTTGGTGAACTGAAATTTTTCTCCTGGACTCTATAGTTTTTGTTGCAAAGCTTTTTCAAATAACTTACGCAGAAAAAGCTTAAGTTTTTGTCCTACATTTGACACTTTTGTTATAACTTTTAACCAAAACTTCAGCTTAAAAAGCAGAAGTTATTTACTTCATACTAAAGTTTAGCATATTTGAATCAATCCAAGTATACTAAAAAATTATTCTGTGCAAATAGAACAAAAATTTAAAAGACATCACATAAATCACACAAAATTTAATGTATATTCACACAATACAATTTTGTTTTCGCTTACATCATTGAAAAAAAGAAAAAAATTAGTTTTTTGTTTACAAGTTATTCTCTATTCAAAATATTGAAATAGTGTCTTCATATTCTCCATAGTCATGCCCTAGTTGCTCTTCTTGGTTTTCTTAATGAAATTTTATGAACCTTCACTATATCTTCAACTGATTCACAAAAGCGGCAATACGAGAACCTTTCTTTACCACCTTGTACGGACCTCTGAATAACATTTGCCGTATTATTGCATTTTCCACATATGTGCATCTGAGAGGACTCACTAAGTGTGAAAAGACATTCATGCTAATTTGCTGCAGCACCATGAGCTAAGACAATCACCCTCCATTTCACCAAATTTAATTCCACCAAAGCATTTTCTGTCAGACACAGGTTGACAAATTTTAGTACTATAATTTTTTTAGAAACTCCCGTCTTCTTTCATAAGAAAAAATAAGAAAATGTTGGCAAAGACATGCTTACTGGTGTGCAGCTGGTTATTCGTGGGAAACAAAGATAATGAAGGAGAAGCCCAAAAAACTTCATATGTGACGGAGACTGGCCACATCAAATACTCGAGCTCCGGGATAATTTTACTAAAAGTTAGATTTATCAACTAGTAAAAAGAGCAAATTGTCCTGGAGCTTGGGAGTTTGATCTGGCCACTCTCCTTCACATATGAAGTATTTAGACTTTTCCTTCATTATCTTTGCTTCCCATGGACTACCAACTACACCCATTAAGCATATCTCCGCCAATTTTTTCTTGTTTTTCTTTGAATATAAATTTAAAGAAATATGATAAAAGTCTATGGATGACTATGAAAATTTTTAAGTGAAGAGATCCTTAATATAGCCAAAGAGTGCACCTAATCAATTTAATATATATTAATGTTGAAGAGATTGTTAACTATTTTTTGTACAGAGAGATTGAATGTAACAAGATAAGTAGTTGGCAAAATAAGTAAGAGGTAAATGCTAGTAGTTGGTAAATGCAATAAAAAAAATAGTAAAAAATAAGGCCATAAAAAGTAGGTGATAAATGACAAAAAGTAACTAGAAAATGCAAAAAAGATAAGTATTAAGTTAAAAAATACCAAAACATGCTAAAGTTTTTGTCGTAAAGCTTTTTCAAAAAACTTCAGCCCAATATGTTTGAAGTTTTTTAGTGTATTTCTAAAAACTTCAGCTCTTGATAAGCCGAAGTTTCTGTGTTGGATTCAATAATTTTTTCATACAGCTTTTTCAAAAAACTTCAGCCCAATGAGCTAAAGTTTTTTTGGTTTATTTGTAAAAACTTCAGCTCTTTATAAGCTGGAGTTTTTGTGTAGGATTCAATAGTTTTTGTCGTAACGCTTTTTCAAAAAACTTCATCCCAATCTGCTGAAGTTTTTTAGTGTATTTCTAAACACTTCAGCTCTTGATAAGCTGAAGTTTTTGTGTTGGATTCAATAGTTTTTTCGTACATCTTTTTCAAAAAACTTCAGCCCAATGTGCTGAAGTTTTTTAGTATCTTTCTAACAACTTCAGCTCTTGATAAGCTGAAGTTTTTGTGTTGGAGTCAATAGTTTTTTCAAAAAACTTCAGCTCTTTATAAGCTGAAGTTTTTGTGTAGGATTCAATAGTTTTTGTCGTAAAGCTTTTTCAAAAAATTTCAGCCCAATCTGCTGAAGTTTTTTAGTGTATTTCTAAAAACTTCAGCTCTTGATAAGCTAAAGTTTTTGTGTTGGATTGAATAGTTTTTTCGTACAGCTTTTTCAAAAAACTTCAGCCCAGTGTGGTGAAGTTTTTTATTGTATTTCTAAAAACTTCAGCTCTTGATAAGCTGAAGTTTTTGTGTTGGATTCAATAGTTTTTGTCGTAAAGCTTTTTCAAAAAACTTCATCCCAATGTGCTGAAGTTTTTTAGTGTATTTCTAAAACCTTCAGCTCTTTATAAGCTGAAGTTTTTGTGTTGGATTCAATAGTTTTTTCATACAGCTTTTTCAAATAACTTCAGCCTAATGTGCTGAAGCTTTTTAGTTTATTTCTAAAAACTTCAGCTCTTGATAAGCTGAATTTTTTATCCTACAGTCGACACTTTTGTTATGACT
Source organism: Nicotiana glauca (assembly GCA_026770625.1). NCBI lineage: Eukaryota > Viridiplantae > Streptophyta > Magnoliopsida > Solanales > Solanaceae > Nicotiana > Nicotiana glauca. The sequence goes on along the minus strand of MU743615.1, from coordinate 137,410 downwards.
TTTAACCAAAACTTCAGCTTAAAAAGCAGAAGTCATTTATTTCATGCTTAATTTTTTTTAACAAAAATGTACTTAAAATTCATGATAAGACACAAACATATTTGTATGAACAAAAGTGAAATAAAAAAATACTTAATGTATATTCACAAAATACAAATTATGTGCAACCAATCCTCTAATCAAAAAATTCACACATAGTCTCTTCAAAATCTCCATAATCATGTTCTTGTTGTTCTTCTGGAGTTTCATAGCCGCTATCTTTTCTCCACTTTTCATGAGCCCAAAGATTGGCAGCCAATTCTCTCCTGAAGGTCAATGACTGACTTTGATCGAAATTGAAAACATCTTCTTTATTCAACCGCATATCAATTAACTTAAGAGTAAATACACCACAATCAACACTATAAAAAGAACATTAAAAATAGTTAACACAAGGGCAAAAAATAATAAACATAAGATGCATGGTAAAATATATGTGAAACACGTACTTGTTAGTCTGCTGCGGTGAGGTCATCCACTTAATTTCAAATTTTTCCATAGGACTATTCCCATAAAATTCATTGTGTGCCCCAAATTTCAAGCATTTGAGACAGTGTGAGATCAACCGGGCCTAATGTCTGACATGTTCAACTACACACTTATATGTTACACTGCCCGTGGAATCATACACATATATAATTTTATCTTTAAAGTCCAGAATTCCAAAAAAGTAGTGCGTAGATCTTTTGCCCGTCATTGGCTTAAGTCAAAATGGAAAGAATACTTTTCTGGCAGATGCCTATGAGATACCACAGGAAAGGTCGAAGCCTTTTACGTAGTTGGCCATCTTTTCATTCGTTGATTCTTGCTCAAACCAACTAAAGTCCGTAAGTGGCCGAATAACCGCTTCTTCTTTTTCTTATTCTTGAGCTTATTGTTTGGATATACTCTTTCTCTTTGATTTGCCCTTCTTTTGATCCTCCATTCTCTTTTGCTTCCTTTTTCTAATTTTATCCATCTGTTCTTCTGAAGGACGAATACCAGCCAGCTTGGTCATATACTGATCAAAAATTAAATATGTTAATGTAAATCTTGATTTTGGATAAGTTGGAAGGTGATAGCAATATTTTTTGCGTAAGTAATATATGCCCATATCCATATACTGCAAATGAACAACAACAAATGATAACATGTGAAAAAACTACAAACAGCATGACAAAAACTTAAGTATATTCAGTTTGAAGTGTTAGAAAATAATATAAAAAACTTCAGCATGTTTGATTTAAAAGTTTTGAAAAAAACTAGAGAATGCATGTCAAAAACTTAAGCAGGGTTAGGCGGAAGTTTTAGCAAATAAGCTAAAAAACTTCAGCATTCTAGTATGAATAAAGCTGAAGTTTTCTAAATTACACTACAAAAACCTTACTATAAAAAATAAGCTGAAGTTTTGGGAATACAGTTGAAAACCAATTCAAAAAACAAAATTAATAAATTACTTCGTCCGCAAGATCAAAGGTAGGATTCATAAGCTCGATAAAGAATGATTTTGGAATATCAACTCCAACTAATCTGAATTAATTGGAATCATATTCACTGGCATCCATCTACAACCCCTCTGTAAATCATTGCATCAATCCACTGTCTTGATTTACATAATGGAAGGGACACCTTCGTATATTCTTTCTTACTTTCCAATCTTGCCCCCTTTTCTTTTGTTTATGAACTACATAAGGAGATCTCAACCAAATAGTCTCCATACGAGTCCTTTTCCTTTATTTTATTTGCTTTTCCTTTGCTTGCTCTTCCTGTTGTTCCATCACAACTAACTGTTGTTGTTCAGCAGTAGGGTGAGAAACAACAGCCATCGTGGCAGATGTTTGACCAACTCCATGTTGTTCACGACGTTCTTGTATCTCTTCACGAACAATAACAGCAGCAGAATTACCTTATGAACCAGTCCCTTATGTACTACCAAGTGAAAATGAACATAAATTGAAATTGGGGATATCACTGATGTCACACATAGGAGAACTGGAAATATTCCTTTTCTTAGGATTTAGTAGAAGTTGCGATGCATCAAATGAGATCTGCAAAAGAAAGGAAAATATAAACATAAATAAAACTAATACAATACACACATTAGGCAAAATAAAAATAGCTTGTAATCGAATTGCAGAAAATAACTACCTAGTCTAAGTGTTGAGACACAGATGATGTTGGCATTCCAACAGATCCATTTCCTTTACCTTCAGATATGCATGTATCTTCATGCGAAAAAAATATAAATAATACTGACTAAATTTTATAAAATAATACCAACACACTTCACACCTGTCTGTGGGCCAACAGGTGTAAATAAATATATTTCTCCTTTTCGATATTGTTGTATAAGCTCACCAAATTCTTTTTGAGCTGCCTCGAGTAGTTCTGAAAAATCATTCAAAAAATATAATAAAGAAAATAAAATATGTAAATTTTAAACTGTAAAAAATATACTTCGATCAAATGTAATAAATTCATGATCTATAGAATACCTTGACGTTTGTCTTTCGCTATCGTTTCCCCAGGCTAGATGCCTTTCTCGATATCAATATTTCCAGCTTCATTTAATTGTGCACCAACGTCGAGGAGCATTGGAGTATTCTGTGAAAGGTTTTTCTCAACTCTACCTTCAGAGACTTTTTGAGTTGTGTCAATTGAAGCACAACTAGTTTCAACTTCCACTGCATATTCATAAAAGAGGGGGAATAGATCAACTAATTTTTTTATATATATAACATAGTAAAAATTTATACCTGTAGTGAAAATTTCACTACAGGACATTATCAAAAAGATCAGTTAAAACTTCAATCTCTAAGAAGGCTAAAGTTCGACAGTTACAAAAACAAAAACTTCAGCTCTATAGCTGAAGTTTCACAATTACAAAAACAAAAACTTCAGCTCTAGAGCTGAAGTTCCACAGTTACAAAAACAAAATCTTCAGCTGAAGTTTTGTTTCATGTTTTGTATTTTTTTTGTTATATATTTTTATGAACTATTATAAACTTCACACTTTATACCTGTATTAACAATTTCCTGCGTATCACCACCTAAAATTTCCTTGCAAATAGCTACTGCTCCATCAAACAAATTGCCCTGTCCAATATCGCTTTCCAAAGAACAACTCGGTGTATGTTTTTCAGTACAAACAACTTGATTAGCTGCACCTTGTTGTTGAACATGTTCATCGCATTCACCAGTCGCTTCCTTACATGTAGCATTATCATTTGCGACTTTACGTGATGGATCATGAGCAGCATGTTGTTCAACTTGATTATATGCACATTGTTTGCTTCCAACATTGTCAGTTGCTTGATTTCTCAATTCAACTTCTCCGTCAACATGTTGATCGCCTTCAAAAGTCGCTTCCTCACGTGTAGCATTTAAAGCTGCGACTTTATCTGATGCACCATCAACAACATTAATATCCGATGGATGTTCGTAAAGTTTGTTCACCCTATGATATTCTCGATGGTTATTCAAATCAAAAGTGTCATCGTCCATTTCATTTGATTTGCTGACAATCGTAAACAACTGTTCAAACTTCATTACTAACAATGATTAATCTGAATAACATTAGTATAAATAAAAAGACTTCTCTATAAATTAGCTTACCTTCACTTTTACAAAAACCTTATCAACAATAGAAAATTTCTTATCCTTTTTAAACCTACCGAAAACTTCATTCACGATCGTGCTTCTTTTTTTTCTGCATGCCTTTGAACCTCTGTCGTTAACCTCTAGAATAGATACACAACAAAATTCAGATATAGAAGAAAACTTCAGCTCAAAAATATGTTGTACTTTTACAAAAACAAAACCAAAAAACTTCAGATCAAAACTTACAGAACATATTGTCTCAAGTAATTCATTATCATCAAAGTCAGATGTAGAATAGGTAGAACGACTCTGGGTACGAGATGATTTGCCAATAAAGGGGTTCGATTCGGTTGTTTTGATCGACTTCGAATACGTGGTGATTCACCAATGACAGGAGTTCGATTCGCTTCTTTTGATTGACTCAGAGTACGTGGTGATTCACCAGTTGAAGGAACTACATCAACTACCTTTAAACGAATCCGGTTGCATGATAATTGTCCAATTAAAGGCATTGAATTCAATTCCTCTTCTGTAGGAATTATATCCAATACCCTAAAGTCGCGATATCTCTGTTTAATACAAAAAATATATTATGAGGAGAAAAAAACTAATACATCAACATATTAGCACAAAGACAAAAAAAAGGAACTTACTTCATGACTACTGAACATATGATAAAATTCAAGAAATTTAGGCTCTCCCACACATACATAACATAACATCCTGGGAACCTGAGGGGTATCAAAGTACTCATCCTCTCTTATATACCTCTCCCGAACATCTGGAAAGCGCTCATAGAACCAAGCACATAACGGATATGGAAATCCACCAAGTTTATACTCAGTTGTATGTAATTTGTTCTATTTGTCCAATGCATGTTGCAGTGAATAAATGAGCTTCTCATAAGCCACATTACCCCAAGAATATTCAGCAAAAATCTTATCATCTTCAACAATAGATGTATACTCCTCCATCACAGATGACTTGGTATTTTTCCCAAACAAAATAGACTCTACAACAAGAATTTTCATAAGCTTAGCAGCATCATCATCAGTCTCGCATACGTGTACGTGATTCACAACATTCTTTGGAATTTCATTGTGAGTCATAAAACTTCGAATATCCTTCAAAGTCGCACCCTTGGACTTACCAAAATACCACTTCAGAATATTGCTCTCTCTATTAATTATTTTTTCAATATTATGTGTTGTGATCCGCAAACCACACATAATGTAAAAGTCTTCAAGGGTGAAGAAAACACCATGACCAAAAATCTTGAAACTAATGGAGTCTCGATCATTGGTGAATATTCGAGAAAGACACGGACAATGAACCAACTTCATGCTGCATTGAAAATTCTCCATAGCCATAATGTATCGAAATGTACCATTATTAAGCTTATCTCGTTGCGTAGGAGTGAAGAAAGTTGCAATTAATTTCTTCAAATCATGGTTCTCCTTCTAGTAACCCTTAGAGTTAAACCAATCTCCAAACTGAAAATATCTTTGCCTTGGTCTTGTAGGTGGAGGAGCAGGGACATAAGGACCTCGGGATATTATAGGTTTTCTAGGTGCTTTGCCTACTTTAGCTGCATTAGGATCTTTAGGTGCTTTAGGAGCCATCTGTTCAAAAAGAAGTGAAAGATATAAAAAATAACATCAGGACATTATCAAAAAGATCAGTTAAAACTTCAATACCTAAGAAGGCTGAAGTTCGACAGTTACAAAGACAAAAACTTCAGCCCTAGAGCTGAAGTTTGACAGTTATAAAACAAGAACTTCAGCTCTAGAGCTGAAGTTCGACAGTTACAAACAAAAACTTCAGCTCTAGAGCTGAAGTTCACCAGTAACAAACACAAAAACTTCAGCTCCTAAAGTTGGACTTCACCTGTTACAAACACAAAAACTTCAACTCCTAAAACTGAACTTCATCAGCTACAACACAAAATATTCAACAAAAAAATATGTTGTAGTGTTTACAAAAAACAAAACACAAATTCAAATCCAAAAATAATGTCAAAACATGAAAAAAAACTTCAGCTCCTATCTAAGGTATCATTGAACTATTATAAACTTCACACTTTAATAATATCATCTATTTAACTCTCAATTTTTTTTAAAATTTGGACGTCTAATCATAGACGAATTTATAGAATTTTCATCAACAACATAAACACTCGTTCAAAAAACCTAAAAACACAATCGTAAAAGTAAAACTAATGCACTTATCAAACTAAACCCTAAGAAAATATTTTATCATAAATACATGACTATCAAAATCAAAACCAGAAATTAAATCGTAAAATAAAACCCAGAAAGTTAGTGCAATGTACCTGTGATTAAATCGTAATGTGGGAACAACGATGACTAGCAGTTGAAAAATCAAAACAACGACGAAAAACGTTTGATTTAAGAGAAGAATAAATCAAAAAAAACGGATAACAGGAGTGAGATAGAGACAGTTGAGGAGTAGCGTATACTTGGAGAGAAAGTAGTCTTGTAATAAAGAAGGGCAAAATAATTTTTTCAAATGGATTTTAACAAAAAAATGAGTACGGGTGCAAACAGAAAGACAAAGCGGCAATAGGTTAAAAAGGGGCGCCCAAATAGGGCGTCCCATGCAATTTTTACATCATATTCTAAGGATTTTAATGTTAAATTAACATTAAATATCCATTTGACTCTTGACTTTCATATCCATAATTCTAAATAGAGCCTTGGATTATTCTGCCCTAAGATAGTATTGCAGCTTACATATGTTGGTTTTCATAGTATGAATGCACAAGATGTTGGTTTTCATATGAATGCACAAAAAACATCTCGCTTTGGAACTTAATAAGGGCATTTCGGTGCATGAATCATCTCGTATTCATGCATGATTGGGGGAAAGGCCGCACCCTAAGGGATATGATGTAGGCAGCCTACTCTGATACAAATATCAATGGTTGATTTCACGGCTCGAACCTGTGGCCTATGACTCACATGGAGACTATTACTGTTGCATCAAGGTTCCCTTCTATATTTGTTGACCTTAACCTAGTATAATCCCACAAGTGGAATTTGGAGAGGATAGTGTATGTACAGATCTTACCCCTATTTTAGAGATAGAGAAGTTATTCCCGATATACTCTCGGAATATGCAGAAACATAACTCGTAGTAATTTTGAGCCTTTTGAAGCCTTAGACCGAATGCTATACTTTTTTTTTCCTTTTTCTATTTTTCTATTTTGTTTAGAGGCAGTCTAATTCATATGTAGAAATATCACTAATACACATTTTTTATACTACAAAATAAAAGAACAAATCTTCAAAATTCCTAAAAAAAAATTTAATTAAGCAGGGACCATAGTTTTACGTAGGGTCTTTATTTCAATATGATATTTTCTTATGAATATTGTATGACAAGTTGAACCTAAAGCAGACACATTCTGTGATCTGTGTTAGAAGTTGAAATTTCTATTTTGGGTTTTTCTTAGCTTCTTTCCTTTTTCTTCTATCTTTTTCAGTTGAAATATCCTCCAATAATTCAGATTGATATTGAAAATTCCTTCTCCCACCCCCCCC
>MU743615.1:107522-118449 GCA_026770625.1 Nicotiana glauca | reverse complement strand
TGAAAGGTTGCAAACCTCTTCAGAAACATCACCAAGTTGGCTATAAATAGACCTTCAAATCCCAGAATATTTACTGACGAAATTTTCTGAATCTTCTTCTTCTTCTTCTGCACAAAATATTCCAGTATGTTTTACGACCATCGAGTGGTTCGCCGATCACCAGAGTTTTAGATACCGATACACTGGTGAGTTAAATCGTTCTATCCTGGGAGGATATATTCCAAAACATCGGGTACTTGAGGGGAATAATTTCCTTAAGGACACACTGCGTATTCAGTGGGCTCGATTTGTTCCTACAACGTTTTTTCCAGAATTTATTTTGAAGAAGTTTACTGTTATCGGAATTTAATTTCTACTAACTTTCTGTTTCTATTTTCAGAAAGATTATTATTTAATTTACAGCAATACAGATTTATAACATTTATCGCAGCATTTATTTCTGTATTTCTTTTTTATCTTATCATCTGAACCTTGAGATTACTATAATTTAGTAGTAGCAAACAAATATGTTTACTTAATTAGTTAATAATTTCTACCTCTCCATTTTAGTATGTTTCAAAATATTTAACTTCATTATATTTCTATATAACTTTTATAACTATAAAAAAATTTACTCAAATTCCAATACAATTTTACAGATTAGAGCGAATGGGTTCGGTCAATGACGGAGGTAGGATTTCTGCTAAAAGGGTTCAAAAAATTAAAGCATACTGTAATTAGTGGGATTCAAAACATAATATATAGAGGTAAAAACTAGAACCCTTTCAGCCCCCCTATATCCGCCCTTGGGTTCAATGCAGGGTGGAGGTAGTGTATGATTAATGGGTTCGGATGAACCCAGTAGTTTTTGCTTAAACCTTGTTTCGTATTAGAAAGTTCACTAAATATATATAAATATTTAACTGCGAACCCAGTAACTAAATAAGTTATTGAGTTCGGTGGCAGGTTCAGAACCCATAAACTTCAAATCTTGAATCCGCCTCTGATTCAATGATCATATGACTCATTACAAATATTGGCCATTTCACATAAAATCTTTATGTTAAGACGTAGGAGATTCGTAATATAAAATACATGAGATCTTTATACAATATTAGAATTATTTTCTTCTATTCAAAATAACTTTATACAAAAAAAAATAATTTTTATTTGTTGATTTTACGTCATATTTATTGTTTTCTTAAAATAAGAGTCGTATAATTAAAATAATATTTGCATGTGTCATAAAAAGATAACCCCTCTTTTAACATGATAAGCAATTTTTTATTTTCACTTTGTCTGTATCTGTTCGACTAATGATTTGGAGTGTGAAAATAATTATTACGTACCCAAGAAAACAAAATTCTAATCATATTAGTTTTGGTACGTACCATTTTGGTATTACCTTTCAATTTCAATGTCATAAAAGAGACAACCTACCCAATTCTAAAAGGAAGGCAAATAAATATTATAATGGATCTAGAAAATAAAAGAGGAGCCAAAAGAATTTGAAATAATTCGGTTGTTCATACTTCATAGTTTCATACACCTCCTCTTTTCACCACTCTTTTAAATCGTAGATGTGAATTTTATTTAATTGAATTTTATATATATATATATAAATATGCTTCATAAAAATGAAATAATTACTAATATGCTATATTTAAGATTCCAACTATATTAGTATCTAAGGTTTGGCAAACATCTAAATAGCCGAAAATATAATAAAATTTTTATACAAATAATCGATCGAATTTACTATTTAAGTTTTCTATAGCCCGTATATAGATTATAATGATTATACATGATCCGTTTGATTTTCTTTTGCTATGAGGAATAGCATAGACTAACCAGTTTTTTGACTGGTAATTGAAAAATAGTCAGGGTTTTCAAAGCTATTAAAAAATAATCACTATTTTGCTGAAATACGAAAAGTTCTAACATAATATGCTAAATTATGAAGCTTCTGCATATAAAATTCCAGCATATTATATTGGAACTCTAGTATATGAAAAGTTCCAGCATAATATGCAGGATTATGGAGCTCTTGCGTATAAACTTCTAGCATATTATGTTGGAATCTCGTATGAAAAAAAATTCGAACTCCAGCATATTATGCTGAAATTTTTCTGAATTTTTAAGGGTGTTTTTGTTTAGATTTTATCTTTATATTAAAAAAATAACTGAATTTGAATTACTTTTAAAATTATGGTTATTTTTCAATTATATAAATCTAGTTGTTTCTGATTTGTTTTTCCGGGATTACCACTTCCCTTTGTCACGACATCTCACATGGGCTTGTCTCAAATTGTGGGCATATTACCAATGTCACATCAAATATTTATATTTTTCTAAAATACAAAACTCTCGTTATAAATGCATTACATACACATAATATCAAGAAGTTTTATTTTGTGTCTCATACAACTGACACTAGTTATATGAGACTCATTTTTCTCTTACAAGTTTGTGCACCCCAATCTTACACTTCTGGATCCACAGAAATCTGAGTCCACAAATTTGTGAGACAAAAAGAAGCCTCACACAACTAATGTCAGTTGTATAAGACACAAAATAAAATTTTCCCATAATATCACACATATGTGTGTCTTTCATGTTAAAGCCACTTGTGCAAATTGAAAAGACATGTACAAACTCTTTTTTCATTTTTATCCAATTTAATAAAAGTTTTATGATTAAAAATGCCCCTAACCTATAGAATTTATTTTATGATTGTCCTCTATTAATCTATTGGCTCCCTAAGGAGCTAATAGATTAATGGAGGACAATTATTTTTAAAAAATATCAATAATTTAGGGCATTTTTGGTCCTTTCTGTTTTATTTATTTATTTCATTTACGAGTCAGTTCGAAATTGTAACTTCAAAATACCACTCAAATTTAGGGAATTTAAGATATTATGCTCACAATAGACAAGACAAGAGCCTTTATCCTAAGGACGGGTTTAAGTATGTAAAAGATATTTATACTAAAGTTAATTATGAAGTAAATATAGATTAATCTAAAATAACATTAACTGATACTCCACTAAAAATGAAAATTAACCTACTATTTTAAGTAAAACTACACTAACGACGTAAATATTTTTTATGCAGTCAACATATTTAACTTGAATCAATTTCGAATATGGTATACAATATTTGGGATTTATACTAATATAGACCATATAGTTCAATTAATTATATTACATATTCTGAGAGTTTGATATTCTGTTTTAGATATCTCTAAGAATTCGAACCTCAACAAGTGGCGAAAAAAAAAAAGCAATTTTCCAGATTTACGAAAAGAATAGAAGTGAATAGTTTATGTTATATCCGATCAATGACTAATAAGAATAAATTTTTACTATTTAATTCTATTCAAGAGATCTTTACTTATTTTTCTTTCTTATATCAATAACTCAATTAAAATGCAATTATCTCTAAGGACAAAAAGTTTGTTTATGTTTAATACCTTTAGTTTGCTTGGATAGAAGTGAATACTTATTTATTAATATTAGTTTCATCCATATAATATTAATAAATATTAAAAAAATAACAATGTATAGGCGTTGCAAAAATAATAGCCAATATATATATATATATATATATATATATATATATATATATATATATATATACATTTTGTCTGTTATACACAATTTTTATACACTTTTTCGGCAACTAGATGTAAATAATTTCTAGCGCGGGCTAAAAGTGATAATACCCCATAATATACATAAAGGAACTCCATATATTTGAATTCTCTCTTTGAGTAAGACCCAAATTCCAAAGATGATTTCATTAGATATCTTTAGAATACCTTGGATACAAGTAAATATCCACTTAAAAAGAAAAATGGTTTAAATTAAATACTCATGTTTGGGTTTTTCATCTGCAGCAGTGAACAAAACAGTCTTCCAAATTCACCTACGTACCATGACAGTATTTTTTGACAATGATGGTGTCCGGGCCGGTTTACACGCACCTCGACTAATTCCAACGAGTACCTGGTAGATACTAAGTAATTCTATCTACTGATGCTTAGACAGATGGAAAGAAATAATCTAGTATTTTTGTAGTGTTGTACCATGTCAGTATTTGTGCAAAAAAAAAAAGTTGTAAACAACATATTGATATTACCTACTAAGTGTACAGTATCAAAAGTGATCCTAAATCACAAGTATGTGCACAAGTTCACCTCAGCATATCCATGTTACGGCAGCTTTACAGATCACAAGGTTAACAAACTGCTTGTGCCTCTAATATCAATCTATAATAGTATCTCCAGTTTTATTACACTCACTGGCAAACTAATATGTATAAGCACTACTAATGGAGAAAATTTAAATCAGAAATCTAACTACTTTATCAAGAAACTGACATGGACTATGCTTTCCATGAGGAAAAACGCAATATTTGATGCATAACCAAAGATCCTGTACATATAACACATGCTTTATCACGTCGAAAGATAGAGATGGAACTCTGTGGAGAACAAGAAAAGGGAAAGAAAGTAATACATACAGGGAAAAAAACAGAGACTAACTTAAGCTCTTGGGTAGCGCGAACGCCCTTTCTTTCTGAGGAACTCGGGAATCTCTACTGAACCACCTTCCAAAAAGGATGCAGGTCGTCTGTTACTTCCAAGTGAGGCATCTCCCTGAGTTAGTTGGTTCCCCTGTAGTCGAACACCATAACCATAAAACATATATTACAGGATGACCAACACTTAGGGTCGTTTGGTTAGGTTAGAGTTATGTAAGGATTAGTTATGCAGGGTTTAATTATGCAAAGTTTAGTTATTCCATCTTCTACCCTGCATAAATTAATACAGTACATGAATTGACTAACTTATACCTGTTTACTAAACACCCTACTTGGTATGCTGAATTTTAACAAAAGCATCAAAAAAGCTACTGAACCTGGTAGCTATGCTAGTTTTAATACATGAAAAACTCCCTACCCAACCAGCAGCCAAACGGCTCTTAAGGTTTTTCAAATATAGCATAGATGTGAAGGGAGAGGGTGCAAAAGAGGAATACCTGGAGAGGTCTCCCATCACTTTCTTCTTGGCGCTTAAAACCAGTGGCGATTAGGGTTATGCTGACCTGCATCACGTGGATAACGATGAGATTGACCAAGAAGAGAAATGTAAATTTGTTAGGACTTCAGGCGAAACAACATCAAATTAGTAGTTAAAAAGTACCAAAATCAACTGATCTTCTACGTCTCAATACATTGAGACAAATTAGAGATATCTACAACTAGATGTAATCTCATCTAACCCCTACGCTAATATATAAGCCTCAAAACCAAATTTAAAATACTCTTGGTATACATCAAACCCAATGCAATTGTGACAACTAAGCTTTAAATCTAACTAGTTGAGTTTGTATATATGGATCCTTTACTTTCATTATATTCTGTTTCTTTGTTAAACATTTGCATTCGGCATTCATCTAGTGGATACCCAAGATTTACTGCTATATAGTACTGCTAGTCTCAAAATTGTTTTATAGAGCTTTCCTTTCACTTTGGTAGGTATTATCATATGGACAGAACTCCCGTTGTATTCCTTCAAAAAAATTTGAATAACCATGGTGTCCGGGCCAGCTTGCGCACACCTCGACTAATTCCACGGGATACCTGCCACCAGCAACAGCTACCAGGTAACTCTATCCACCAAGGTTTGGATAGATGGGAAGAAATCACCTAGTATTTTTTGCCTTGAACCTAAGACCTCATGGTTTTCACCCACTTCAGTGACCACTAGGCCACACCCTTGGTTGGTTGTATTCCTCCATTTTATTGATCCTATTTTAATTTTGTGGTTCTTCATCTTCTATTATGTCATTCTCTTGGAAGCTTCGAGTCTAGATGCTCAATAGTTCGCATTCAGGAACCATAATCTGTCTAATCTCACTTCACCACATTCTTCTTGTGGGAGCTAAAGTTGTAATGCATATTTTCTGTGTTACACTTCTACTTAATCATACGACCCTTCCACTATATAGTGCCTCTCTATAATTTCATTGGCTCATTTGCTAGCTTGTTAATTGACACAAGCTCGTCCTATATACTACTAAAGAGCTCATCCATTACTAGGGATACTGGTATAGGCTCAAGTACGCTAACGGTTAGTTCATTCATAACACGCTAAATGTACAATGATGATAAATCATGAGAATGACAAATGATAATAAGATCTTTTGTGTTGCAAAATTAGAAACTACTCATGTTTGTCATGAACTGATAAACAAAAAATGATGTATAAAATGAAGCCAATGTTTACACATGCTGCGTTTTTTTTTTTGACGGAACAAAAATTTCACATCAACGGTACGGCGAAGAATGCAGTTTTTTTGAAGGCAAGTTTGTTTCTGTTTTCCAACTTTAAGCACTTAATCAACCAATTAGAAAAATGTTGGAAGGCAGGGACCCATAAGGCTGCCTCCTCGTAGGTTCAGGTGTTTACGAAAATAGTACACGCTCTAATACCATGTAAAAAAGAAATAATGAGGAAGAGAAAGTTGTAGAAGGAAGAAGAGAATGGAACTGATTATCTCTATAATTCTCTTGATTGTTCAACAACTTTCTCTTCTTCCTGTTCTCTTACTGCATGATATCAGATTCTTGCAAATTTGGTTGAGACATACTTTGAGAATATAATTATAATTTCTTGAAGATTTTTCATTTATTAAGTCAACCTAATTTTGTGCTATCCATTTTCTTAATGTCTGATTTTTATTTTTATTTTTATTTTGTAACCCTTAGGACAATTACGTTCAGTTCCAAATTCAACATTCACATAAATAACAAAATTTATTTTTCATCCTTATCTCTGGTGCTAACCACCTGCACCCTGCACACAGTGTCCTTGTTTTTCTCTATTTTACTAGCAATCCCTTAAAAAACTCCCAAACTCTTTGCCTCTTCTGAATAGCAGCTTCTTTTTTTCTTTAAAATCAACTCTTTAAAACTCAAACATAATTAAAGTGCACGCTATTATCGCTTCTCGCTTCTTATCGCTACACACTTCTTCTACAGAAGCGCACGCTTCAGTGAAGTCGCGTCACCTACCCTCTCTGAAACGCCAACCCTCTCGCGTCGAGTCACTTCACGTTTTAAGCGCTGAAGCGCTCGCTTTCCCCAACCCTGAATACGTTGTAGCATTGATGCATGTCAAAATCCGCAAAGAATCATGTCACCAAAGAAATATTATAACCTAGTGAGAAATGCTAACATACCTGTCCACTTATTGATGGGTCTATCACCGCCCCGAAAATAAGGTTTGCACTAGGATCCACAAGGTCATATATAACCTCTGCTGCGGCATTTACCTAGTAAAGTGCAAAGAGGACATGTAAGGATATGAAAGCTGACTTCACAAATTAGACAAGCCAGAGATTAGCATTGTTCCGGATACGCCCACGGACATAAAATACTGAATGAATACTATGATACCATTATCATAACAAGGAAAAAGATAAATTTTCTGCAAACTTGAAACTTGGAGGTCAGGAAAGGCTTTGAACTCAGGCGTGGAAACACATGAAAATCAGAGCATAACACCACTAGTACAGATGTTTCATATTTATATGTAATCCAGGTCATGGCTTAAAATGCCACCAAAATTAATACTCCCTCCCGTCCAATTTATGTGGCGGCGTTTGACTCAGCACGGAGTTTAAGAAAGCAAGACGGACTTTTGAAACTTGTGATCTAAAACAAACCATAGATATTTGTGTGGCTGTAAATCATTTCATTAAGGGTACGCAGGAAGTTTAAAGTTAAATTATCTCTAAATAAGGAAGTATGACATTCTTTTTGAGACGGACTAAAACGGAAAGTACAACATATAAATCGAGACAGAGGAAGTAACTATAAGCAAAATATATCATCTATTTCACAAATTAAAACTCATGATATACAACTAAAATAACTCAAGGTACAAAAACTGCACTGCATAAAACTCTCCCTATCTAACATAAGATAAAGAGTTTCAAGATATATTTTTACCTAAGAGCATGAAAACCAATTTCTTCCTTACAGTTCAAAGTTTTGTTCAAAAATCGTGACTCTCGTAGGAAGTCTGTAAGATTAACATTATAACTTACTTTTATTACATAATATATGCAATTTCTAACTTCCGGAAATTATATTGTGGTTTTATAGCCATTAAACTGGATAATAACTTATAATCTTGCGTCCCTTTCAGGATACAACTTCAGCGGAATCATGTCCAAGAATTATATCAAGAATAGCATAGGCCATTTGATTTTCTACAACCCCCACGGGCATTTAAATAAAGCTTCTCTCTTATTTACTTTTTAAGAAACAATAACATAAGGAAATTCACAGACATACATATCTTCAACAGAAAATGTCCATTGCAAGAAGTAAAAGGCTTTTACTGCAGAATCTTTTCTTCATTATGTAATATATGTCTACTTTCTTCAGTTAGTGAGAAAAAAGTTGGGTACCTCAAGTAATATATGGATGATTAATAAGTGCATCAGTGGAGAGGGAGCGAGAGCAGGAGAGAATAGTTGGGTACCTCAAATAGTGTTAGATCATTACCACCAGTTATATTCCACACAATTCCAGTAGCCCTCTCTATACCAATGTCCAGTAAAGGAGATTGAATGGCGTTCAACGCTGCATCTCTGGCTCTGGTCTTTCCTGTGACGTCAACGAACAATATCATTTCTCTTCTTGACTAGTTAGTACCAGTATCAACAGATCAATCCATTCTTGACAAAAAAAGATATCTTGTTAGCAGCAATAGCCTCACTATTAAATACAACTATTTGGGAGATACAGAAAGTGCGCATAGTTTCAACTTTCCGCAAGAGGAAAAGCCAGAAGTAAGAAAGGTTCCAGCAAGAAATGGACCATCAATCACTATTATTAGCAAGCTATGCCAAAAAAGCAAACAGAAAGGTAGAGCTTGGAAGGCAAGGAAGTTTGGAAAAAGCTGATAAATGCTATCTACGGAAAAAATGAAGGGTGGAGAACTGTAAATGAGGGAATATGGAAGAGCATAAGTAGGAGAGTTTAGTCAGTTTACTAGATTAGAGGTGGGAAATGGAGTAAAAATCAGGATTTGGACAGATTTATGGGTTGAAGATGATTGTTTTAATAACAAATTTCCTACTCTATCCAATTGTTCAACAAATAAGGATGGTACTGTTGCTGAGTTTCATTCTAGTTATGGTTGGCAGATTGTCTTCCGAAGAAATTTGAGTGATTGGGAAATAGTAGAATTTCGCGAGCTGGATACTCTAATCTGGCTGGCAAGTAAAGACAAGAAATTTTCAGTCAAGAATTGCTACAGTATGTTGATAAAGCAGTCAGGACAGTGCGATACTTCTTGGCCATGGAGGATGATATGGAAGACAAAAGCTCCTGTGAAAGTAGCATGTTTTTGATGGGTCGCCACCTGGGAGGCATGCTTAACTCAAAATAACTTGCAAAAGATAGGGTTTTCCCTATGTAACAGATGCGACCTGTGTCAAGAGAATCAAGAAACAGTTGACTATTTGTTCCTCCAATGCAGATTTTCTAGAGAATGCTGGGAGTTATTCTTAAATATTTGTGGTATTGCATGGGTGATGCCTCAGAATGTGAAGGGGTTGTTGGCAGCTTGGCAGCATCAGGTGATATCAAAAGAGATAAAGCAAATATGGAGAACTATCCCATTGTGCATCTTATGGACAATATGGCTGGAAAGGAACAAGGCTTGTTTTTGAAGGACAGAGATCTCAAATTGCTAGAGTTAAGAGTATTTGTTTACAAAATTTGTATTTCTGGTGCGAATCAATCCCATTAGTTAGTTCAGATCAGTACATGAATTTCATGGAGTTGTTAGAAAGCTAAGTTGCTCCGACATGGCAGTTTAGGTGCCGCACCCTTGTCAACACGACACTAGTATGGGTGTGGGTATGGGATCCGTACCGAATCTGGTCAAACAATTTTGGGTACTTTGACCACGATGGACGGAAAAATTCGAGACGAGATACAATTTGATTCCCGAATTCAGAACCAAAACTAGGGTTAATTAGAAGAAATTAGCATACCTTATCTAGGAAATCAATCATTTGCTTATCTACAACTTGAGAATAAAAAAGAAGTCCACACTTTACAAGCTATACGTAAGTATTCCGCAAAATTTCTCATTATTTAGAAAAAAAAAATTATATTTTAATTTTTTTCGAGCTATTTTTAGCTAGATCCCCGCACCCGTATCCATACAAGGATCCGTATCCCCGAATTTTAGAATTTATATCTTGAAGAATCCGACCTCTAGATCCACACCCGTGTCGGACACACACCCATGTCTGAGCAACTTAGTTAGAAAGAAGATTGTAGCAGGCTGGTTTTTGTTTCCTTGTTATTTTCTGTACCATCTTGGTACCAATCAATAAAATCTTTATTTTATCAAATAACCAAAAAAAAAACTTAAAAATCTGCAGCCAAATAGCATCCAATAATAGGAGGAAACTCATAGAAACATGTCAGATGTGTTCAGTTCCAAGAACTTTTATTTTTCCATTTTCCCCAACGGGGACATGTCAGATGTGCTCAGTTCCAAGAGTAGTATATTACAATAAACTTTCTCATGATACAATATTTTAGTCAATTGGTGGACGAACTTTTCAAGTAAAAGCGATAATTTTTTTTTGAGAATGAGTTTAGACAATATGGATAAATTCTGAAACTACAAAAACTCTTTAGATCAGCTACAGCACATTGATTTTTTTTGTTTAAGGGCACAGAAAATGATTTAATCATTTCTGTGTGTCTTAGGTAGGCCACATCATCACATCACACAGATGGACTCTAAATCACGTGACATTATAAATTAAAAGGAAACCAACAACGAGAATTGGCTTAGTGCCAACAACTATCAGAAATAGCTTTGTGAACTTACCCGTAGCGGTTCCT
>MU743615.1:75022-105022 GCA_026770625.1 Nicotiana glauca | reverse complement strand
TATCCATTTTTTTCTAGGCTTTAAAAGTTTATTAACTCTTTGTAAGGATGATGTAGTAAAACCAGATCCTTTTTCATGAAATACATTTACTTGTTATAGATACTTCAAGTTTGAAAGAAACATATAAAATGGGACACAAGGAGTATTTCATTGTAACAGATACTTCAAGTTTGTTTAAGGTAGCGTTATTGCTTCCACTCATTCTCCTCAGGCTTGAAGCATATGCAATACGAAGGCAACAGGCGGATAGAACAAAGAAAGATCAAAAGTTGCTATACAATAGTAAATGAAATCTAAACTTCTGACGACCAGAGAGCGGAAAAGAAAAAAAGGAAGAATAAGGTAAATTTCATATAACCGCAAACTCCTTTTTCCAATAAAGTAATCAAGTTAAACAAAGGCTGAACTTACAGTAACAAAAACCATGTCTGCGCCGTAGACAGCTTCTTCAATCGCCTGCTTGCTTTCGTTGGCCGCATTCATCCCTATATCTGGATTACCACCTGCACCAAGTCCCCTTGTAAGTTCTTGACCTATAGGCAGCCGTTGCTCAGCCGCTACAGGTGACATCCTCATTGCTTGAATATCAGTGTTCACAATCCAAAACTCTACACCTTTCATCGAACTCTCAATCATGCGATTTACTGCATTCGATCCGCCACCTCCTACACCAACCACCTTGATCTTCGCCTCATTAAAATTGTTCGAGCGTGACGAATCCATCAAGCTCTCGGTTACATTTCCGCTCGAGCTTTCTTCGCCTCTAAGCAACGAAATTTCAGGATGCAAATTCAGAAATGAATCTTTATTTTGATATTGGTTGACGCTATGGGAATTGGCAGAACACTTGAATTGAGGCAAACTTGAACTACACTTTTGGTTAACTCCCAATAATCCAATCTTCTCATCTTGCATTTTCAAGGCGCAAAGTCTTCCACCAAGAATAGTCAATGATCCACGAGACCGTCGCGTATCAGGAGGCATAAACACAGCTGATGTACAAGTAGCCATAACAGCAAAATCCCACACTCAACTCAAACTAATCTATTTATCCCGGGAATAAAAGAATACAACCAACCACCTAAATAGTATCTGAAAATTCAGCCCAATATTTTATTTCAGCCCCTGTAAATTATAAAACAGAAAACAAGAAGCACATATGAATATTGGAACGGAGCTACTTACAGTGACCATGGGTGGTCACTTGAACAAAAACAGCAACAACTACGCTACGCCTCAGTTCCAAACTAGTTGGGGCCGGTGATATGTATCCTCAATTTTTCATTTAGCTCAACTCATATCAATCATCATTACCAAAATAAATAAATAATAATAATAATAGAAATTATATAGCAAGTCTAAAATCTATTCCCAGCGTAGGTATCACCTATATGGGTTTCCTCTTCCATTGAACACCCTTACCGACATCTTTTTTCTGCATGTTCTCCGGAAAAATTATATTATTAATATACATCAAATATTACTTTTTATACATATATGTTAACTTTTGAACATCCTTAGCAAAATTTCTACCTTCGCCGGTGCATGGTTTAAGAAAACTTGTAAAGGGTAGCTGTAAAGAGTTTCCAATCCTCAGTAATATAAAATTACTACTAACAAATATGAATTGTCAAACTCCAAAAACTAGGTCACAGTTTTGATAGTCAACGTTACACAGCCCAAATAGCAGCAAAGCAAAAAACAAGAAGAAAATGCAATAGCATGAATAGAAAGAAAAAAAAACTTTATAAAGGGCATTACAAAAACACACAAAGAAAACAACCTCAGAAGAATAAAAAACCTTGAAATTAGGGTCGGAGCTAGAGTGTCAGGTTACCAATTTGGTCGAAACTCGAACCTAGTAGCTTTGGTTCAAACTATGTATTTGTCTTAAAAATACAAATTATTAATTTAGAACAGTACAGTAACTTGGATTACAATCTCCAATTGTATAGATTGTATAAAGGTTCTAATTGTAAACCTAAAGCTTTATGAATAAACTGTGAAAAAGGAACAAGATGTAGAGAGAGAAAATGCAAACCTGAAATTGAAGAGAGAGAAAGCCCGGAGTTTTGGCTACCGATGGTGTTGTTGTCCTCTATTCACACATACACACACAGTAGAGTAGGGACTCGGAGAAGTGTTGGCAATTTTCCATTTTTCAATTTTTGTTAGTTTCTGAAGGGCTTTTGGCTTTGCTGTTTGTGTTGACCCTTTAGCCCCATTTCTAAAATAAAATATCTTTTGCACATTCAACCAAAACTAGTGAAGTATTAAAATCATTCACATGAATTACTTAAAGAATCAC
The DNA here is from genome assembly GCA_026770625.1 of Nicotiana glauca. Classification (NCBI taxonomy): domain Eukaryota; kingdom Viridiplantae; phylum Streptophyta; class Magnoliopsida; order Solanales; family Solanaceae; genus Nicotiana; species Nicotiana glauca. The sequence continues at coordinate 102,714 of MU743615.1, read as the reverse complement.
CTTTACCTTTTGCTTTTTAGATTCATTTCTACTTTATGGAAACTTCTTTACTAGCCAAAATTAAAATTTGTGGACCTTTGGACATAAGAATTTTAAAATTCCAAAAAAAAGTGAAAAAAAATTTTCAGAGAAAATAGTATTTGAAAACTAGAGTTGTGTTTGGACAGAAATATAATTTTAGACTGTTTTTGAAGTTTTGTGAATGATCTGAGTGAAAATTTTGAAAAATAGTTTTTTTTTGGAGTTTTTCAAATTTTCAAAATGGAAAAGGCTTAAAAATGCCGCTTTATTTTCATAAATGGTCTATCCATATCATCCGTTAAAAAAATGTTCATTTCATGGCGCTATCGTTACACATTTGGCACATTCATGCCATTATTGACTAACGGCTCAATTTTTATTTGGTTCATCCATGCCACTGTCGTTAGTCAATAATGGCATAGATGGGTCAAATATGTAATAGTAGTGACATGAAATAAGCATTTTTTAACGGATGGCATGGATAGACCATTTATGAAAGTTGAGTTGCATTTTTAGGCTTTTTCCGCTTTCGAAGAAATTCAAAATTCATATTCAAGTGAAAATTGAAAAGTTTATGGCCAAACACTGATTTCGAAAAAAGTAAAAAACTAATTGAAAAAAATAAAAAAAAAATCTTATGTCCAAACGGGATCTAAATATTAATATCATTCACATGAATTGCTTAAAGAATCACCTTTACTTTTTTCTTTTGAGATTCATTCTACTATATGTGAAACTTCTTTATTAGCCAAATGCAAAATTTCTCCTCTTTTTTTTTTTTTTGGAAAAGAAAAATCAAATAGTCTTTCCATCCAAATTTGTTTGATATAGTTCATATTTTGAGAGTTTTGACCACAAATTCGAATATAAAATTTTTAAATTTTGAGATAAAATTAATATCTTAAAAAAACTAACTTAATAATTACTGGATTAAATTCGTGTGATTTGACTTTTATATTCTTTGAACTTCTAATTCCTAGCATGTAAGATAACCAAACAATGCCCCATTAATGGGACTCGAATTCGGATCTGCTCAAAGAATACAACGCCACTGTTTATCTTTGATATATATTCGTAAATGTAATATCAATTCTTAATGCAAAATCTTATTATTAGAGTACCAAGTAACTAATGGTGAAATTTTTTTCGTTTCGCCTTCCTATTTTAATTTGCAACCGCATATCGATACATCCATAAGTTACTATCACAAATTTCACTCTTCCATTTCTCATAAGTGGGTATTTGGGTACGAAATTGTGCCCTCCTTTTTTATCCAAATGCAAACGGAGGACGTAGTTGCTCTATTTTTAATAGTTTAGAGGCATATTTTGACCTTTTCAACTCGGCAAAAAAGTATGCCCTCCATTTATATTTGTCACGACCCAAAATCTCACCACATGAGCCGTGATGGCACTTAGTCTCTAAGACAAAGTAAGCCGATTATATTAACAGTTCAAGCTATTTTTTTGTAATAGAATCTAATACAAGTGTCGAAACCGACAGCGAAAACAATTACACAACATCCCAAGACTGGTAATACAGAGTCACGAACTCTAACCGAATACATGAAAAGACCTCAAAATCAAAATACAATATTGTTCAATGATAACCGACGGTACATTTTAAGGAAAAGACTCTAAGGGACTGCAACGACCAGGCAGCTCTACCTCGAGTCCTTACTCTCACAATCTAACTCCGCTCGAATCTAATTTTCTCCAGTACCTGGCACTGCAAAAAAGTATGCAGAAGTGTAGTATGAGTACAACCGACCCCATGTACTAAGTAAGTATATTGGAGTCCAAAACTTTTTTAATGATTTTTTGGACAAAAAATACATTTTTAATGCTAAAAAAAAAGTTACCTAAATAGGTATTTCGCAGTATAATACTGCGAATACCTTAACGAAAATTTAGCCGTTAAAGTAATTCGCAGTATAATACTGCGAATTATAAAAAAAATTATTTTAATAATTCGCAGTATATACTGCGAATTACAAAAAAAAAATTATAATTTGGCCCCACCAATTAACTAACATAACAATAATTCAAACACATAAAACGTAGTACTATATTGCGAATTAATTATTAATTTTTTTTACATGAAAGCAACTTTTTTCACATGGGTTTCATCTTTTAATAAATTTTATTTTGGTTGTGTTATTGGTTGCTAAAGTTTGAGTTTATTTTCATTTGCAAAATCTTGTACTTCTATGATAATTAAAATATATCGAAATCTGAGTTATTTTTTAGAATTTTTTTATCTAGTAAATTATTGCTAGGAAGATTGTTTATCTTCTCAAGTATTTTGATGGAAAAATAATTCCTAATTAACCTTTTCATGTTTGCTAAGAAAAAATTTCTATTGTGTTAGAAGTACGTGATCCGACCTGAGATATTTTAGCAAAACACAATAGAGATTTTTTCTTATGACTCATATTCTTATGCAGGCCGCTTATGTTGCTTTAAATTAATACTAGTCAGTTAGAAAGTAGTCTAAAAGCAACTAAAAATAGTGGACCATCAAAAAACTTCAATAAGAAGTTATTCTGTGTAAATAAGTAATGGATTTAAATTATATATCTTGATAATGTAATGAAAGTATAATTTAATCTGTTATAATATCTTATTTAACGCTTATTTTTAGCTATCATATTATCAATTAATGTTATTAAATAGAGTAATTTTATAATTATTTCTTAATTGATCTGATTGTATAAATACTTTTTACATAATGCATAAAAATTCCTACAAACTATAATAATGGTCTTGCAATTTAAGATTTCAACATCTCCAATCAACAACTAACCAATAATACTCCGAAAAGAGCTTTACTTCATTATTCGTCAAAAAATCTCTACTGTGTTAGACGTACGTGGCCCGACCTGAGATATTTTAGCAAAACACAATCGAAATTTTTTCTTGGCAAATATAATAAGGTTAATTCTACAAGTAGTTTTGCATCAAAATACTTGAGAAGGTAAACAATCTTCCTAGCAATAATTTACTAGATAAAAAAATTCTAAAAAAAACTCAAATTTCGACATATTTTTATTATCATAAAAGTACAAGATTTTGCAAATGAAAATAAACTCAGACTTTAGCAACCAATAACACAACCAAAATAAAATTTGTTAATTGTGAAAAAAATGAAACCGATGTGAAAAAAGTTACTTTCTTGTAAAAAAAATTTAATAATTAATTCGCAATATAGTACTACGTTTTATGTGTTTGAATTATTATTATGTCGGTTAATTGATGGGGCCAAATTAATAAAGGTACTGCGAATTATAAAAAAAAAATCTGTAATTCGCAGTATAATAATGCGAATTACAAAAAAAAAAATTATAATTCCAGTATTATACTGCGAATTATTAAAATAAAAAATTTTTATAATTCGCAGTATTATATTGTGAAATACCTATTTAGGTAACTTTTTTTTTAACATTAAAAATGTATTTTTTGTCCAAAAATCATTTAAAAAGTTTTGGACTCAAGTATATTGTCTAACCTCGTCGAAGTAGTGACGGGGCTTTTTAGTTAAAAGATATTCATTGTACAACTTATGCAGTAGACTGACAATAGGAGCAGTTATAGAACATAACAGATAAGGGTACAATAAAAAGACTATGTGAGGCAGTAAATGATTATAAGGGAAATTGCAGTGGTAGATTCATAACTTTTTTATTCCTGGTGTGAATAATGTATTCAAGACACCAAATCGAATGGCACGATAACACCTTCATGCATTTATCTCACTCTCACCTAATATATGTTTGTATATCAAATCAATTGGCACAACAATACCCTCCGTACATTTATCTCTTTCTCACCGAACATACATATAACAGTACCAACTAGGTGGGAAAAATGCTAATAACAATAATTATAAGGTGGAAAGTACACAAGTAGAAATAACGAATAAGGCAGTGCATATGGGCAACAGTAACAGACTAGGTGGAAGGCATAGAAATTATGACATCAATTAGGAAAGAAGAATATAAATAGCATGGTAGAAGGCTTAATGCAACCATAACAATAAGAAGAATATCATAATATTTGCAAGTTAAACAAATAGAAAACATGAATATATACACAACGAAAAGATATCACAATATAATGTATGTCTCTCGTCCTCGCATGCACGGAAACAACATTTGTGCCATGAACATATATAATATAAAACATGATAATGTAACTGAAATGGCACAACATCACTCTTCGTGCCTTTACTCTCATCCTCACATGATAATGTGCATGATGTCATAATAATATAATTGAAATGGCACGGCATCACCCTTCATGCTTTACACTCTTCCTTACATAATAATAAAATATAAAATGGCACGGCATCACCCTTCATGTGTTTACTCTCATCCTCACATGATAATGTAAATGAAATGGCACAATATTATCCTTTGTGCATCATAATATATATGAATGGCACGGCATCACCCTTCGTGGTTTACACTCTCCCTCTCATGATAATGTATATGAAATGGCACGACATCACCCTTTGTGCTTTTCACTTTTCCTTATCAAGCACATGTATATCATTAACAAGTAAGTGGGAAGCATAAATAACATCAAGAAGAGTGTTTAAATGAATATTCCAATTAAACATCAATCACGACTTTCAAGTCAATAGCAATTCAATAAATCTCAAGTACTTTATTATTCAAATATTTTAACAAGTCTCAAAAACGACCTTTAACTCAAGTATAGAATTCAAAATCTCAAGAATAACAGTTGTAGCGATGTATTTGTGATCAAGTATAATAACGATCTGATTTAGCACATCATTAATTTCATAACAAGTACGTCAATATTTTAATCAAATTATAATAAGCCAAATCATTGTTTCTAGCATTTACTTTCATATCCATAGAAATATAGACGTTAAAGAAAACATGAAACAAGAATATCACATAACTCTACAAAGCACAATTAATCGTATAATTTAACCTCGAGCATATTTAACCCTGGTACATGCATATATGCTCATCATATCATATTGTATCACCTACGCATGTAAAAAATAATGTCAATTAGTAAAAAAAAAAAATCTTCAACAAAGTTAGGCAACACATTTACCTTTACAAAGTTAGGTCGACACTATAAAATAGTCTTCTTGTTTGAATTGATCTCCGGACAGTTTAAATCTATCCAAATTAATTGTATAACTTTATTAAAATTCATCGGAAATGATTCCAAATAATAAAATGTCGACTTAAAATTTCACATTAAAAAGTCAACCAAAAGTCAATGCGGGACCCGCCTCTGAGAACCTGACATAATTTTTACGAAATCCGAACACCCATTTCAATACAAGTTCAACCATACCAATTTTTTCAAATTCCTATAACAAAATCGACCTCCAAATCTTAAATTTTTATTTTTGAAAATTTTACAAATTTCTTCAATTTCTTCCATTTGATTCACTAATAATTGATGAAAATAATCATGGAATCATGAAGCATAATAACTTTTGGATATAGAACACTTATCCCAATCCATATAGTGAAAATTGCTTCAATCTGAGCTCCATAACTCCAAATATGTTAAAATGGCCGAAACCCTCGTTTTAAGAATCTGTCAAGGCAAGTCGCATTTGACATTTGCGATTTGCCTCAGCCCCAAAAACAGTATTACCAGCCTTCAGTAAATCGATCATAATTTTTTGTACAAATGTCTTAATAATGAATGGTTTAACTTTCTGAAAACTATACACCAAAGACTACAACTTTTATGTTTTATTCATCTCCCAGTTCCATATAGGTGTCAAGATATAAGGTCCCAAAGTCATCCCTGTGCAACATAAATTTCTTGCGATTTCAAAACTCTTCCCACACAACTTATAGGTTTATCAACCACAACTTTTTGTACACAACTCCAAATGCCAAACAGTTTAAATTTTTGAATACTAGACACAAAGGTCTACAATTTTTATTTTCGGATCATCTACAAACTCCTTATAGATTGCGAGATATAAGCTTCCAATGTCAGCCAGCCATGTTCAACAGAAATTTCAGCGATGCACACTGTTGTAGCCAAAATCTGCAGTTCTAGCCTTTGATAAATCTATCATAACTTTTTATACAAATGTCCAAATGATGAATGGTTTACCTTTTTGAAAACTAGACTAAAAGGGCTACATTTTCGTGTTTTGCACATGTCCGGATTCCTTATAGATTGTGATATAGAAGCTTCCAAATTCAACCATGTGCATCAGAAATTTCACTGTTGTAACCAAAAAAACAATCAGTTAAAAATGACCTAAAAATGATCCGAAACCACTTCGAAACTCACCCGAGCCGCTCGGACCCCATACGAATATACCAACAAGTTCCATAATATAATACAGACTTAGTCGAGGCCTCAAATCATATTAAATAACACCGAAACAACAAAAACTTATGAGTTTATGAAATTTTCCAAATTTTATATCTTGTGCCGAAACGTATCAAAATCAATCGGAATGACTTCAAATTTTGCATGCAAGTCATAAATGACATAATAGAGTAGTTCCAATTTTTAGAATCGAATTCCAACTCTGATATCAATAAAGCCAACTCCCAATAAAACTTTTCAAAAATCTTCTATTTTCCAACTTTCATCAAAATGCACCGAATTGTCCTACAGACTTCTAAATCTGAATCTGGACATGTGCCTAAGTCCGAAATCATTGTACGAAACTATTGGAATCATCAAAATTCCATTCTGGAGTCATATGCCCAAAAGTCAAATCTCCGGTCAAACCTTAGAAATTCAAGCTTTGCAAAATCAAGCCTTTTATTTTTTTCAAAAACTAATAGAAAACGTGCCTACGCACCTCGGAATAACTTCAAATTTTGTACATAAGTCATAAATATTGTTATGAAGCTGATCAAACTCTCAGAATCTGAATCCGGACCTAGTATATCCATTATGGCCATGTCACGACCCAAAACTCGACCCGCCGTGATGGCGCCTAACGTGGAACTAGGCCAGCCTCAACTAAATAATACAACACCGCAATTGTATTATTTTTAAACAATAAACAGGGAAGTGAAAATTCATTAAGGAACATCTTTGAAAATAAAATAAAATCCAAATTTCAATACAACTACCCAAAACCAGGGTGTCACTGAGTTCATGAGCGTCTAGTGTAGAACAAGTCTATTATAATGTTTACAGAGGATAAACTGAAATACATCTAGAGATAAAGAAGGAAAGTGCAGATACCTCGATAGTCTCCTAAGCCTGAAGCCTTGATCAACGACTGCCACTAGGACCAAAAGTGCTTGGATCTGCACATAAGGTGCATGGGATAACGTGAGTACACAAAATCAGTAAGTAACGAGTCCAAACTATGGATTGAAAGGTAGTGACGAACTCAACCTCAACAGATATAATAGAGTTAACGTATAGAAACTTCGGCATGCTTTCAGTTAAATAGACAGCTCAAAGCGATAAGGTAAATACATATATGAAAAACTCAAGATATATAACTCAACTACCTATACATGCCAATGCACCGACTGTATGAAATGCACAATGTACTCCCACTCTCAAGTGCTCAACCATTCAGTACTGATTATGGCTATCCAGCCTAGGGAAATTCATCTCGGAACATATACAACACTGACTGTAAATCACTCAGTACCAAGGAAAAAGGGCCATCAAACCCTGTGGAGAAATCCATCTACAGGTATATATAGATACTCAACTACTCGGTACCATACATGGCCATCCGGCCTAGGTAAATCCATCCCCGAACATACTCATCACTAACTATAAGTCACCCAGTACCGAGGAAAAGGGTAACCAACCTTATGGAGAAATACATCCCCATATATCAATACTTCAGACAAATCCATATCCAGGGAAATCCATCCTCAATAATATTATCTGTACTCATAGGGGGTGTGTTACAAACTCCAGAGGGGCTCCTACAGCCCAAGCGCTATCACAAATCAATATAACCGCTGCAGCGTGTAGCCCGATCCCATAACTGTCACTCATAATCAGGATCTCAACCTCACTCAGTCATCACTCTCAGTCTCACCCACGGGCTCACAATGTCATGGAAACTAGCCCGGAGACAATGATATGTTATGCCAATAATAACAACTGAGACTGAGATATAATATGAAATGTATGAATATGACTGAGTACAAAATAACAGTGAATCAGTGAGATGACAGCGAGAAATGACCATTAGGGGTCCCAAAGTATCAACATGAAGCCCTAACATGATATCTAGCATGTTTTACAGTTCAACTACTTGATCACATAATGGAAGCACGGATATCAACAAGAAAGAGTCATTAAATAGTGCCATGGAATGAACCAAGTCGTGATTCTCACGGTGCACGCCTGCACACCCATCACGCCCGTCGCTTGGCATGTGCGTCACCTCAATAATAAACATATAACACGTAGTTCGGGGTTTCAAACCCTCATAACCAAGTTTGAAAGCGTTACTTACCTCAAACCGAGCAAAATCTTACTCCGTAATGCTCTTGCCTCTCAACTCGGCCTCCGAATGTCCCGAATCTAGCCACAAGCAATACAATACGATTAATATAGGCTAAAGTAATCAATTAAACAAGAAAAATACGAATTCATAGCCAAAACCCAAAATCGGCTCAAACCCGGCACCCGAGCCCATGTCTCAAAATCTGACAAAAGTTACAAAACCCGAAAGCCCATTCACTCACGAGTCTAACCATACCAAATTTACTAAAATCCGGTCTTATTTGGTCACTCAAAACCCCAAAGTTCACTCTTTAAATTCCCAAGCCCTAAACCCCAATTTTCACTTCAAAACCTCACTAATTAAGTGGGAAAACAACGGAAAAACACCATTGTTAAGGACAGTTGGACTCAAGAAACTTATCTCAGTGATAAACCTCGGATTCCCCTTCAATAATCTTTTTAAAATCTCCAAATCCCGTGCTAAAAAATGTGAAAATGAGAAGAATTCTCGAAGTCCTCTATTTATACTTTCTGCCCAGCAAAACTGCATCTGTGGTACCATTTACGCTTCTGCGATGCCGCACTTATAGGAATTCCATCGCAGGTGAGGAATATATCCGAAAAATTCCTCACCACCGAAACTTAATCAATAGTAGGAGTCTATGCACTGATGTCCCTCACAAAGGCCAAATAAGAAAAACAACCCTTCCCAACCATTCGCTGGGCCTTCAAGAATGAAATCACTTTACTGGGGGCATAATCCAATGAACCTTGCCACTCAATCCGGATCAATCCTGGCATAGCCAACTTAATGGTCTTAGCGTGACAATCCAGAATAGCATGACATGGAGACAGCCAATTTATGCCCAATATCACATCAAAGTCAACCATACTAAGAAGCAACATATCCATTCTAGTCTCTAGTCCCCCAATAGTCACTACACATGACCAATATACACAGTCCACAATAGTGGTATCGACCACCGGTGTAGATACACGAACAGATGAAACAAGAGACTAATGTATCCAAATAATGAGCAAAATACGATGACACATATAAAAAAGTGGAACCAGGATCAAATAATACAGAGGCATCCGTGTGGCAAACTGAGATAATACTTGTGATCACAGCATCTGAATTAATAGCATCTAGTCTGGCAGGGAGTGCATAGAAACGGGCCTGACCACCACCTGATCGGCCTCCCCCTCTAGGGCGATACCTAGCTTAATGACCTCCACCCCGAACTAGTTGGGGGGTGGTGAAGTAATTAGCGTTGAAGCCGAAGGCTGACTCCTCTGCTGGGATGAACCTCCTATAAGGCGGGGACAGAACCTCTTGATATGACCCAAATCTCAGCACTCAAGGCAACCTCTACCGGCCACTGGCAATGGGGACTGAAGGAAGCCCCGAGCACCGGGGTACCTATTAGAAGGAATAGGCATAGATGAACCATGAGTTGATGGTGCATGAGACAAACTCTTAGTTGGAAGGGCATTGAGAGATGAGTGGCCCTGCTGAGAACTGTGAGAACCATGGCCAGATGATGCACCACGATGAATTGGACCAGTCGTCTGAGCATGCCTGAAGGGACGACCCTTGCCATGGTGAAACTGACATCCAGAAGGACCACCACTAAAACTACCAGATTCTCGAGGACTCTTGTCCTCTCTCTCAACTCGCTCCTGGCGGCAAACCGACTTTATCTCCCGAGCAATGTTAACAACCCCTCAAAAGAAGCAATAGGCATCCTCTCTCTGGTCATAAAAATCTGTAACTGATATACGAGGCCATTAACGAACCTCATGTTCCTCTCTCTGTCTGTGGAAACCAAGCAAATAGCATGACGGGCTAACTTCGAAAATTTTATTTCATGTTGTGTCACAGTATATCATCCTATCTCAACAGCTCACACTACCTTTGCAACTCCTCTCTACGTGACTGCGACATATATTTCTCCAAGAAGAGAACGGAGAACTGCTGCCACGTAAGTGGCGCTGCACCAACCAACATACACCTCTCAGAAGCCTCCCACCAAGTGAAGGAAACTCTAGAGAACTAAAAAGAAGTGAACGAGACCCTACTAGTCTCTAAAATAACTGTTGTACAGAGGATCTTCTGACACTTATCCAAGAAACCCTAGGCATCTTCGCCCTCTATACCACTGAAAGTCGGAGGCTAAAGTCTACCAAACCTCTCCAATCTACGCTGATCACCATCAGGCATGACAGAAACCACATAGTCCTAAGCAGCTGCAACCGGCTGGGCTGGTGGTGCCCCCGATGTATGAAGTCCTTGTACCACCTGCTCAGGTGTGCGGGCGGTGGGAGTCTGATCACCTCCTCTGACCTGAGAAGTAGCTGTTGCGGCCAAAATTGAGACTGCCTGAGCAAGACTGGTGCACGCGGTAAAAATATGAGGTTGGGCCTCCTAAAAGGCCTGGGATAACAATAGGCATGCCTGGTGCCTGGGTTGGTACCGCTGGTGCATCTACAACCGGAACCTGATCCTGAATTGGGGCAACTGGTGGATCTGCAGGTGCCGCCCTAGCTGTTGTGCGGCTGCACCCCTGCCCCTACCACAGCCTCTACCGCAACCTCAACCTCTCACGGCCCCAACTGGTGGTACTAGTGTCTATCCGTCCTGACCAGTAACACGTGTCCTCACCATCTGTGAGAGAATAGAATAACAGAAGTTTAGTTACCAGAATCAACAGATTCACGCGACAAGAATTCAAGAATGTAAATTTCCTAAAGGTTCTACAGCCTCTCGAAGATAAGTATAGACGTCTCCGTACCGATCCGCAAGACTCTACTAAACTCGCCCATAACTCGTGAGACCTATGTAACCTAGGATCTGATACCAACCTATCATGACCCAAAACTCGATCCGTCGTGATGGTGCCTGTCGTGGAACTAGGCCAGCCTCAATTCAATAATCCAACACCGCAATAATATTTTTTTAAACAATAAACACGGAAGCGACAATTCATTAAGGAACATTTTTGAAAACAAAATAAAATCCAAATTTTGATAACTGCCCAAAACCAGGGTGTCACTAAGTTCATGAGCGTCTAGAGGAGAACATAGTCTATTACAACGTTTAAAGACGTCAAACTGAAATATATCTAGAGATAAAGAAGAAGAGTTAAGGCCTGCAAACACCGTGTCTCGATAGTCTCGTAAGCCTGAAGCCTCGATCAGCGATTGCCACTAGGACCAAAAGTGTCTGGATCTGCACACAAGGTGTAGGGGGTTACGTGAGTACACTAACTCAGTAAGTAATGAGTCCAAACTATGGACTGAAAGGTAGTGATGAACTCAACCTCAACAGATATAGTAGAGTCTACGTACAGAAATGTAGACATGCTTTCAATTAAATAGACAGCTTAAAGCAATAAGGTAAATACAGATATGAACAGTTCAAGATATATAACTCAACTACTTCTACATGCCAATGCACCGACTGTATGAAATTCATAATGTACTCCCACTCTCAAGTGCTCAACCAATCGTTACTAAATATGGCCATCCGGCCTAGTGAAATCCATCTCGGAACATATACAACACTGATTGTAAGTCACTCAGTACCAAGGGAAAAGGTCAATCCAACTTTGTGGAGAAATCCATCTCCAGGTATATATAAGTACTCAACCACTCGGTACCGTATATGGCCATGCGGTCAAGGGAAATCCATTCGGGAACTTACTCATCATTGACTATAAGTCACCCGTACCGAGAAAAAAGGGTAATCCCACCTTGTGGAGAAATCAATCTCCATATATCAATACTTCGAACAAATCCATGTCCAGGGAAATCCACCCCTCAATAATATCATCTGCGCTCACTGGGGGTGTGTTACAGACTCCGGAGGGGCTCTTACAGCCCAAGCGCTATCACAAATCAATATAACCACTGTGGCGTGCAGCCCGATCCCATAACTGTCACTCATATCAGGCTCTCGGCCTCACTCAGTCATCACTCTCTAGTCTCACCTACGGGCTCACAATGTCATAGAAACTAGCCCGGAGACAATGACATGTTATGACAATAATAACAACAGAGACTAAGATATGATATGAAATGCATAAATATGACTGAGTACAAAATAATAGTGAAACCATTGAGATGACAGCAATAAGGGACCCCCGCGAAGCCCTAACATGATATCGAGCATGTGTATACTGTTCAACTACTTTATCACATAATGAAAACACGGATATCAACAAGAAAGAGTCACTAAACGGTACCATGGAATGAACCTGGTCACGATTCTCATGGTCCACGCCCGCACGCCCGTCACTTGGCATGTGCGTCACCTTAACACTAACCACATAACACGTAGTTCGAGGTTTCAAACCCTCATAACCAAGTTTGAAAGCGTTACTTACTTCAAACTGAGTAAAATCCTACTCCACAATGCATTTGCCTCTCAACTCGACCTCCAAATGCGTCGAATCTAGCCACAAGCAATACAATACGATCAATATAGGCTAAAGGAATGAATTCCACAAGAAAAACACCAATTCATAGCCAAAATCTGAAATCGGCTCAAACCTGGCCCCAGGCCCACGTCTCGAAATCTGACAAAAGTTACAAACCCGAAAGCCCATTTACTCACGAGTCTAACCATACCAAATTTACCAAAATCCGACCTCATTTTATCACTCAAAGCCCCAAAGTTCACTCTCTAAATTCCTAAGCCCTAACCCCCAATTTTCACTTCAAAACCTCACTAATTAAGTGGGAAAACAACAGGAAAACGCCATTGCTAAGTATAGTTGGGCTCAAGAAACTTACTTCAGTGATAAACCTCGAATTCCCCTTCAAAAATCTCTTCAAAGTCTCCAAATCTCGTGCTCAAAAATGAGAAAATGAGAAGAATTCCCGAAGTCCTGTATTTCTACTTTCTGCCCACCAAAATCGCATTTGTGGTACCATTTACGCTTCTGCGATGCCGCACTTATGGGAATTCCATCGCAGGTGCGGATCCCACTTACTCTCCCTAAACCCGCATCTGTAGTCAAATATTCGCAACTGCGGGCCCTGCCTGCTTCTGTGATCCTTTCTTCTCAGGACCTTTTTCGCATTTGCGCTCCACTTTCGCATGTGCGATTTTAGTCCGCCTCGGCCTTTCCCACATTTACGAGCTCCTCTTCGCTTCTGCGGGTCCGTACCTGCGGGCTTCCCACCGCAGTGCAAAAATACCAGAAGCAGGAGCTTCAGCTGCACTTCTTCAACTCAAAACAATCCTATAACCACCCGAAATCACCCTGAGGCCCTCAGGACCACAACCAAACATACCGACACGTCCCATAACATCGTTCAAACTTAATCGAACCTTTGAATCACTCAAACAACATCGAACACCAAATTGCACTCGGATTCAAGCCTAATAATTTCTAAACTTTCCAAATTCCACAGACGATGCCGAAACCCACTAAACCAAGTTCGAATGACCTCAAATTTTTCACACTAGTCAAAATGACACCACAAACCTACTCCAACTTCCAAAATTCCACTCTGACCCCGATATCAAAATTTCCACTGCCGACCAAAGTTACCAAAATTTTAACTTTCACCAATTCAAGCCTAATTCTACCACGGTTCTCCAAAACATATTTCGGAGGCGCTTCCAAGTCAAAAATAACCTAACTCAGCTAACGGAACCATCAAAATTCAAATCCGAGATCGTTTACACATAAGTCAACATCCGGTTAACTTTTCTAGCTTAAGCCTTCACATAAGAGACTAAGTGTCTCAACTTACCCCAAAATCACTCCAGGCCCGAACCAACTAAACCCGGTAAGTCAAAATATAGCTGAAGAATACAAAAGAAGCAGGAAATAGGGAAATTGGTCCATAACTCTCAAAACGACGATCGAGTTTTTACATCCTCCCCCTCTTAAACAAACGTTCATCTTCGAACGAGTCTAGAAGCATACATGATGTCTCAAATAGGTATGGCTATTTGCTCCGCATCTCCCGCTCGGTCACCCAAGTAGCCTTCTCCATGGGCTGACCTCTCCGCTGCACTTGTTCAGAAGATATATCCTTTGATCTCAACTTCCCGACCTGCTGCTCCAAAATAGCCATGGGCTCCACATTGTAAGTCAAATCACCATCTAACTGAACCGTGTTGAAATCCAAAACATGAGACGGATCGTTGATGTACTTCTAGAGCATAAAAACATGAAATACTGGATGCACACCAGACAAGCTAGGTAGCAAGGCAAGCTCATATGCCACCTTCCCAATCCTCCGAAGTACCTCAAAAGGCCCAATGAACCGAGGGCTCAACTTGCCCTTCTTCCCAAATCTCATAACACCCTTCATGGGTGAAACCTTCAACAGACCTTCTCCGCAACCATGTAGGACACATCACGAACCTTTTAGTCAGCATAACTCTTCTGTCTTGACTGCACCGTATGAAGCTGCTCCTGAATTAATTTCACCTTATCCAATGCATCCCGAGCTAAGTCTTTGCCCAAAAGCCTAGCCTCACCCGGCTCAAACCAACACACTGGAGATCTAAACCGCCTCCCTATAAAGTCTCTTGCAGAGCCATCTGAATACTCGACTGATAACTATTATTGTAAGCAAACTCCACGAGTGGCAGAAACTGGTCCCATGAATCCTCAAAATCAATGACACAGGGGCGTAGCATGTCCTCCAATATCTGAATAGTGCGCCCGGACTGTACGTCCTTCTAAGGGTGAGATATTGTGCTCAACTCAACTGAGTGCCCAACTGTCGCTGCACAGTCCTCCAAAATTGCAATGTAAACTATGTGCCTCTATCTGAAATGATAGAAACTGGCACTCCATAAAGGCGAACAATATCTCTAATGTAAATCTCAACCAACCGCTCTGAAGAATATATAGTATACACAGGAATGAAGTGCGCGGACTTGGTCAGCAGATCCACAATCACCTAAATAGCATCGAACTTCCTCGAACTTCGTGGGACCCCAACTACAAAATCCATGGTGATCCGCTCCCACTTCCATTCTGGAATCTCTATCTCCTGAAGCAAACCATCCGGCCTCTAATGCTCATATTTCACAAGCTGGTGGTTGAGATACCGAGCTATTCTTAGAAAGAATCAATTTCTCTCCAAGGATTAAATCTCTTGGGTATCTCTCCAGAAACCAAGCCTCTATCAAAGTATTTAAATATGTATTTGTACTCTAGAACATATACTTTGATTGAACTAAATACCCTCTCTTTATTCTACTACAAAAAAATATTGTAGCTCTACTAGATTTGTTGTGTAACAAGTTAGAGAAGAAAGAGAGAACAACACCGGTGAGGCATTGTATCAAAATAAACGAGTGAAAATAGCAATCTATGTAGATCACAACATTCTCTGTACTCTCGAAGAAACTCATTCACTGAAAAGGAACTCCCTTGCAACCCAAGGGGACCGGACTAAGATTCATATTGAATCCGAACCAGTATAAAAATTCTGGTGTCTTTAATTCCTGCATTTAAATTATATTCTTAAATTCTGTCTTTACTAATATCAAGTTCTTATATACATTCCACTAATCGTAAAACTAGTCAACTGCTAGCTATTAAGTTTAAAAACGAACAATGCACCCCCCCTCTTGTACTTTCAATTGGTATCAAAGCTTGGCTCACATTTTTCTTTTTTTGCTTAACAGTTTGTGAGAAAAGATCATGGCTAATCAAGTTATCATAGGAGCACTTTTTCAAGAAGGTACGTCCCAAGTAAGGCCACCCTACTTCAATAGACAGCACTTCTCCCACTGGAAAGTACGTATGGAAATATATGCAAAGGCATATGATGTTAAAGTGTGGAGAGTCATCAAAAAGGGAAACTATCCTCTGCCGGCTGCCGCTCAACCTCTTGCTAATCCTGAAGATATAGATTCACATACAGATGAGAAAATGGCGGTTGTGCAAGTCAACAACAAGGCAAGAAATTTGCTCTACAATGCTATAAGTGGTGAAGAATATGAAAAAATCTCCAACTGTGATACAGCCAAAGAAATGTGGGATAAGCTTGTAGTTACATGTGAAGGAACCAACAAAGTGAAGGAAACACATATCAACATCTTGGTTCACGATTATGAACCCTTATAGATAAAAGAAGGAGAATCCATTGAGGAAATATTTGCCAGATCAGTAAAATCATTAGCGACCTGAAAGCTTTCGGCAAACCATACTCAAGTGGTGATCAAGTTAGAAAGATTCTCAGAAGTTTACCCACCACTTGGCAAACTAAAGTAGTCACACTTGAATCACATGATCTGAATAAATTATCTTATGATGAACTTCGTGGAGAACTCATAGCCTTCGAAAAGATGCATCTCAAGAAAATAAACCAAGAAGAAAATAAGAAAACAGTCGCATTCAAGGCCACAACTGAGATAGTTGAGAATGATATCAATGACGATCCTGAAGCTCTTCAAAAAGAAATTGCTATGATGTCAAGAAACATGGATGACTTAATGAGAAGATTTAGGAACACGAGAAGAGGAAGGATTCCACCTAGGCGAACCAGGCAGTACAACAAACAAGATAAGGATGATGGAAAATGCTATCAGTGTGGAAGATTTGGACATATTCAAGTTGAATGTCTAGATCTAAAAAGAAAAATCTCTAGAGGTTATAAAAAAATAAATCATTTGGAAGCTGGAGCGATGAAGACAGTTCAGAATATGAAAAAGTAGCAAATCTTTGCTTCATGACAATTCTAGAAAACGATATGAACAAACTTGCAGGATGCTGGACAGACGAGGATATTTCAGATAACAAAGAAAACTATTTCATGGCTCGAGGTGAAATAAGCGAGGTAAGGTTTTATAATTGTGAAAGATGTAATGAATTGTAGGATATTCTTAATTGCACTTTGAAAGAGTCTCAAAAAATGAGGGATGAACTAAAGAGACTCAACAAAGAAGTAAAAGACTGGAAGCTCAAATTTGAAGTATGTGAAATCGAAAAAGAAGTACTTCAAGAAGAGTTTGAGGAATTGAAAATGTAACTCAATGACATACGCAAATCCACCAGTCATAGTTCTATCAGGTCAAACCAGACGACTTACAAGTCAACTAGAAAAGGACTAGCCAGAACTAAGTCCACTAGTACTAACACAACTGAAAGACCCAAAAATGGGTCAGGAATTACGTGTCACTACTACAATAAAAGTGGACATAAATATTTTTATTATCGCTTTCATAAGTCTAATATTTCAGGATGGATTTGGAAACCCCAAAATGATCCTGAACCTAGTAACACTAACCAACTAGGACACAAGCAAGCTTGGGTACCTAAAAGAAAGTGATCACTACGTTTTGCAGGAACACCACCAAAGAAATTGTAAAGGAAAATGGTACTTAGACAGTGCGTGTTCCAGCCACAAGATAGATGATAAAAACCTGTTCAAAGAAGTTACAAAAATAGACGGAGGAAGCGTTAAGTTTGGAGATGATTCAAAAGGAAAATAATCGGTACCAGAACAATCCTCTTCAATAACAATTGTGATATCACTGAGGTTTATCTAGTTGATGGGCTTAACTACAACCTTCTGAGCATAATTCAGCTATGCAACTCAGGATATAGGGTAAAGTTTAAGAAAACAAGTTGTTCTATTGAAGATAAGACATGTAAAACAATCCTCTCAGGTAAAAGGTATATAAATGTTTACATTCTTGATGGATTTGAAAATATTGATGGTCATATCTGTTTAACTTCAATATCTGATGATCCCTGGTTATGGCATAGGAAACTTGGTCATGCAAGCATACATCTGACTGAAAAACTTTTCAAGCATGAGTTAGTTATTGGTTTGCCAAAATTGAATTTTTCTAGAAATCATATATGTGATGCTTGTCAAATTGGGAAGCAAACTAGAAACTCTTTCAAAAACAAGGATATTGTATCCACCTCTAAACCCTTGCAATTGCTTCATATGGATTTATTTGGGCCTACTAGAACTGCTAGCATAGGAGGAAAAAGATATGTTTTTGTTATTGTTTATGATTATTCGCGTTTTACTTGGGTGATTTTCTTATCTCATAAGGATAAAGCGTTAAGAAACTTTGAGGTTTTCTGTAAGAAGGTTGAAAGAGAAAAAGGTATCTGATTACAACAATACAAAGTGATCATGAAGGAGAATTTGAAAGCAGAGCATTCGAAGACTTCTATAATGATCAATGGTATACTTATAATTTCTCTGCACCAAGATCACCCCAACAGAATGGTGTTGTGGAACGAAAAAATAGAACACTACAAGATATGGCAAGAATGATGCTACTAGACCATTCTCTACCAAACTATTTCTGGGCAGAAAGAGTAAGTACAACATGCCACATTCTCAACCGATTTCTCATAAGGCCAATTTTGAAGAAAAATCCTTATGAACTGTGGAAAGGTAAACGTCCTGATTTTAGTTACTTTCATCCCTTTGGAAGTAAGTGTTTCATTCACAATAATGATAAGGACAATCTTGGAAAATTTGATCCAAGAAGTGATGAAGGTATTTTTCTAGGCTACTCATTAAATAGTAGATCCTTTAGAGTATACAACAAATGCACGATGTGTGTGGAAGAATCTGTGCATATTATATTTGATGAAAATAACTCCTTGGTCGATAAAGGTATTATTGCAGGTGATGGAGATCAAATTCAAGAAAATCAAGAGTCAAGCAAATCATAAAAGTCGATTGATGGATCTGATGCCATGATAGAGTCAACTAATGAAACCAGCAACAATCCACCAGAACCACCGAAAGAGTCGACTACTCATATAGTTCGCCCAAACGAATGGATAAATGAACCTGAATATCCTCAAAAATTCATCATAGGGGATCCAAATGAAGGAATGAAAACCAGGGAAGCTCTCAAAAAGAAAGCCAACATAGCACTGATCTCTCAGATTGAGCCAAAGAAAATAGAGGAAGCTATTAAAGGCTCAAGTTGGATGCAAGAGATGCCGGATGAGCTAGATCAATTCGACAAAAATCAAGTATGGAAACTGATACCCAAACCTGAAAATGTTCCTATGAAAGGGACAAAGTGGGTATTCAGAAATAAGCTCAATGAGGATGGAAAAGTCATAAGAAATAAAGCCAGATAAGTTGCTCAAGGATATTCACAAAAAGAAGGAGTCGACTATGACGAAACCTTTGCCCCAGTAGCTCGACTAGAATCTATACTCATTTTATTGGCAATGCATCTTTTTAAGGATTCAAGTTATTTCAGATGGATGTTAAAAATGCCTTCTTAATGGGTCATTGAAGAGGAAGTATATGTTAAGCAACCCCCTGGGTTTGTAGACTCAGAGTTTCCATATCATGTATATAAGCTAACTAAAGCACTGTACGGGCTGAAGCAAGATCCACAAACATGGTACGAAAGATTAAGCTCTTTTCTTACTAATCATGGGTTTACAAGAGGTAAATTAGATACTAATCTGTTTATTAAAAGATCATCAGAAGGTAATCTCATTATTCAGATTTATGTTGATGATATTATATTTGGTAGTACTAGTCCTCTTATGTGCAAAGAATTTTCAAATCTTATGCAAAGTGAGTTCGAACTGAATATGATGGGAGAACTGACGTTGTTTCTTGGACATCAAATTCAACAATCTAAAGAAGGAACATTCATATCTTAGACTAAATACACAAAGGAGCTTATCCAAAAATTCGACATGAGCAGTGCCAAAGCTATTGGCACACCAATGAGTCCTTCAACAAGTCTTGACAAAGATGAACAGGGAAAATCTGTTGATAAAATTAAGTATCATGGAATGATTGGTTCTCTTATTTATTTAACTACTAATCGACCAGATATTATGTTCAGTGTTTGTAAATGTGCCAGGTTTCAGTAAGCTCCTAAGAAGTCTCACCTGACTGCAGTAAAAAGAATTATTCGATATTTCATTGGAACTGTCTCCCATGGATTATGGTATCCTCGTTCTAACACTTTTAAATTAGAAGGTTTTTCAGATGTTGATCTTGCAGGTGACAAGGAAGACAAAAAAAATCACGAGTGGGACATGCCGATTACTTTGCAAAGCTTTGATATCCTAGAACAGTAAAAAACAAGGATCAGTTGCACTATCCACGATTGAAGCTGAATACATTGCTATTGGACAATATTGAGCACAACTACTGTGGATGTCTCATCAACTTGGTGACGATGAACTGTTTTTTAAGCCCATTCAAATCTTCTATGATAATTCTAGTGTTATATGTCTTTCAAAAAATATGTGCATCATTCTAGAGCAAAGCATATAGATATAAAGTATCATTTTATTATAGATCATGTTCTTAAGGGAGACATAAAAATATCTTTTGTTGGAACAACTGATCAATTAGCACATATTTTTACTAAGCCTTTATTAGAGGATAGGTTTTGTGCTTTGAGAAAATTACTTAGCATTACTTGCATCAATAATAATTTGTAGGACCTATGTGTAATCTGGTTACTTCTGTAGGATTAATAATTGTCTCTTACTTTTGCATTAATTACGCCTCCGTTTTCCTTTTCTTTTCTTCTTATTTCACATCAGTTGCGTCGTTCAAAGATGGAAAGCCAATCATCACTTCTATTCAACTGACGCTTTTTCCTTTTCTATACTCAACCATCAGAAGGTTCAGAATCCCTCTTTTTAAGGGGGAGATCTCTTTTCAATCATTTTCATCTCTATCATCTAGAAAACCCTTCTCCAAAGCTCTCAAACCACTATCCTTCAATGGCTAAACACTCTAAGAACCGATCTGCCTCTACCAGAAAAAGTACCCGCTCCAAAGCAAAACCCCCTTCTATGCCCCCAGAACAAGTAGACTTACGATCCGACCATTCTGAGGGTTTCGCTCCTTCGCATGGTGATTTGTCTGATCATTCTCAAATCTTAGGAGAAAAAGCTCTAGGAAAATGACCTATGGAAGACCCCCCCCCCCCTTCTTATTTTCTCTACCCCAAAGAAATCCAAGATAGATTTTTCTGGCTCCCTAGAATCTGACCTAAATTTCTGGGATTCTCCAAACTGGGATCTTTTAAAATCTTCTTTGATTAAGCTAAATGGTGTATTGCTGAGTGTTCCTTTGAATCCCTTCCCAACCAGTTAGGCCCCGGTGATGTTAGTTTCGAAACTCAAATCCTGGCTCATATCGTAGCAACTACTCTACTTCCTCGCACTGGCTCCTTCTCCACCTTCTCTCAAAGAGACACTTTCTTGGTGTATTGTTGTCACACCTCCTTTTTCCGAGCTTTACTACACCCTAGGGAAGGGTATAATAAAAAAGGAGTTTTTCCACTTAAAGGACAATCGAAACGGGATTCGTTTATTAAGAAATTCAGAGTCACCACTTGGGAGATTTATGGTGTCCCAAGTCACCGATTTGAATCCCGAATCGAGGAAAGGATTTGACTCTGTTTAACAGTCGCGAACCAGAAATTCGGGTAAGGAATTCTGTTAACCCGGGAGAAGGTGTTAGTCACTCCCGTGTTCCGTGATTCTAACACAGTCGCTCAATTGTTATATTTGGCTAAAAATTGATTTAATACATGTTAGGCCTACAGTGCAATTTTAAAGTTATTTACCGCTTTTTATCAATTATTATTTTTTATTTAAGAAAGTGAACGTCGTTTAAGAATGTGTTTTCGAATCACGTCACATGAAATGCACCCGGATCTTCGACACATTCCTATTCAACGTTTTTGGATTTGGATTTGGGTCGCATAAAATGCACACCCGAATTTAGGAAGGTAATTTTATTAAAATCGCGTCTAAAGAGACTAACGCGTTGTTATCTTTTGGGAAGGCCGCGAAATTCGCTAAACGGCTCGTCCCGAATACTAAGTGTTTTGAATTAAGTATATAATGAGGGCCCCGCAATTTGTATTTTTGTTTGGCGAGGCTCGTCTCATTTTATTATTAAAGGCCAACTTAAAGCAAACTAAAATTTTCTATTTTTTTTTTGGTCTCTAAAAGGGCCTAATTAATTTTTATTTATAAATTCGGGCCTCGAGTTCAAGTCCGAATTCTAACAAAAGAGAAGACCCTCTTAATTTGAACCCGCTACCTAACTCGAAAGCCTAAATTTATATTGTAAATTAATTTTCATATTCCTAATATAATTTTTTAAGGGGTTTTATTTGGCATGGCAAGCCTCAAATTATTTCAAAAGGCTTTATTATTCGAAGCCGTTATAATCGGGTTATATGAAATGCACCGCTGAATCGAGATTCATGTATCACAACCATGTCAGGGGAACCATACCTGTAGCTATGATGATTTATTTAATTAATGCGCCTAAGGCAAGCAAACTTAATATCACATCTTCTTTCATGAAAACAAGAAATCAAAATAATTGAATCAAGTAACAGAACATTAGCCAAGCAAATCTGAAATGAATATTTAAAAATCAACTCAAAATACAGTATTGACATGAATTGTAAACAAGCACAATCAATTCCCACAAGAAAAGATGACTGAGTGTAGAACAGGCAACAAATTCCCAGTTCCTCAAATGGTAATTGTAATCATGCAATTCCAATAGCATATCCTTCACGCCAATTACTGGAGCCACGCTTTCATTAATCTAACTACAATGGACAGTACCATTACAGTAGGACCTCATAGGCAATAGCTTTATCATCAGTTCTCAAGACATGAATGCATATCCAAAATTTACCTTCATTTGTCCATTTAAAACAAATTCAAATAAGTCTAATAACAGTAACTTTTTTGACGTATGTAATGTTGTGACATTCCCAAAGTTGTTTAGAATTTTGGGACTAGTATGTACAGGGGAAGTTGACAACAAGGTAAATGCTACAGTAATTAAGTTTCACACTTAACAAAAGAACTTCACTAGCAGACACAAAATCTCAATCCATGCCAAAAATAGCCACAGTAATCAATATCAATAAAATTAAGTGAACTACTTATTATTTCCTTTCCGCAGAAGCGCACAAAAATAGGAAAAACAGATTATCTGAACAAAAGAGCGAAACAAGAAGATACCAGTAGAGTTTCCGAAACAGGGAAGGACAATGGCTTTACAATGAACAAAATGAGCAACAAATGACTCAATCAACAGGAACCGTCGACCGGAGAACTCTCATGCCAACCTTGACGGACTGAAACTTTAGCTATTTTTTAGGTGGTATTTTGAGGCGAAAAGCTAGGTTTCAATGGCCATTTTGAAGCTGTTTTCATGGAGTTTCAAGATCAAAATACGTTGAGAAAAGAGTTGTTGCTTCGCCTATTTTTATGGCTATTTGATAATGGGTTTTCAGCTCTTTAATTTGTTAGTAAAATAAACTGATTATTGAATTCATTGAATGAATAGTCAAATTGATGGATTGAAATGGGGCCGAGGCGTTAGCTCTCTAAGGTTATCCCTTTTTGGGTGTGTAGCAAATGATTTTATAGAGTGTGTGGGGTAGGTGTTATGTGAGGAAGTAGTTTTGGGGGGAAAATATTTTGGAGAAGGTGTTTTGGTGGGAAAATATTTCGGGGGAAGGTCTTTTGGGGCGAAAATTTGGGCTTTTCAAATGTTTGGCCAATTTGAATTTAAGACCAAACATTTTCACTTCCCTCTTCTTTTTGTTGTTCTTTTCTTTCTTTAATTAATTAAAAACCTAAACTAAATTCCTAAATTAATTCAAATTATAAAATTAAGCTAATTATCTAACTATTTAAAAATAATCAATTTTTTTATTATTATTATTATTTTTTTTAATAATACAATTAACTCAATGTATGTAATTCCTAAATACAAATTGAACCTAAGGTGGCATGAAATTAAAATGTGACACTTTTATTGTTTTTCTATGATTTTAAAAAATGTTAAAAATACATGAAATGCAACTAAATAAAGAAAAACACCTAAAAATCAATAAAAATTATTTTGGTCTATTTTTAGGAGTTATTTTCATATAGGGCAAAAATCACGTGCTTACAATTGTCTTGTGACCAAACTCAAAGTCAAGTTATCCTCCTAGGTCATTAACTTCATGACTGAAAGTGCAGAAGATCCCACTAGTCTACCCTATGGTATGGCCATCACTCACATCCTGGAAGCTCATCAAATTTCCCTGTCTGCTTATCCCTCTATAACTGTCTCAAAATCTTACAATTCCAGAGCCTTTGCAAGTATGGGATATGTGAGTGTGAAAGTCTCATGGGTTAAGAAGCATGAAGGCGAAGTAAAACATGCTCCAATAGATCCCAAACTCAAACCTTCTTCCTCTCATCCTAGTCCTAGTGATCATGATCTTGCTGAGAAGCTTCGTGCCATTGACATTCAACTCTCTGAACTCATAGCCACTCAGTCCACTATTGGTGACATTCATGCCATCTCCAAAGAAACAGGGTCTGATGTGTCCAAGATAAGAGTTGTCGTTCTCAGAGTAAGGGAGAATGATGTCAAATCTTTCAAAGAGGTTCATGAAAAGTTTGATGGAATGGGCATCTCAGCCAATGCCAACTTTGACCAACTGAAGGAGGCCATCTGCAATACTCTTACCTACTTTCTTCGTCATTAATGTGGTTGCTTAAGATAATTTTTTTGTTGTGCTATTTTTGGACTGATAAATCAGTCATTGGACAATTTCTATTTTTGTTTTGGGACTATAACTCTACTGCATAATGCTATGTACCTCGTTTTAGTTCCTAGTTTGCTCTGCCTATTCCCTCTTTGCTAATGCCAAAAAGGGGGAGAAGGATATATGTATGTATCTATGTATGTATCTACACAGGTATACAAAGCAAGTCGACTAAAGGGTCAACTACATGTATACATCCTCTGCAGAAGGAGTCAACTGCATGAATTGAGGGGGAGTACTATGGACCAGTCAACTGCATACATTGAGGGGGAGTAAAACATAGGGAATTCAACTGTTGTTTATACATATATATTATTTTGTCATCATTCAAAAAGGGGTAGATTGTTAGATTTAATTTTAATGATGCAAATAATATATCTGTGCAGTAACTCATGGATAGCAATTCAAAGATTGAAGGAATCAATTAGAGAAGATCATGGAATCAAGGAGTAACTACAAGATGGAAGCAATCAATCAGGTAACTTAAGGAAAGCAATCTGAGATTAGCAAAGTCCACAAAATCAATGGACAACTACGAGATGGAAGGAATCAAGAAAAGCAATCCAGGATTAGAGCAATCAATCAAAGCCAAGAAGGAATCAATCAAGCCTGAACTTAAGGAATCAAACAAGTCGAGCGTATCCAAATCCGAAAAAGGTGCAAGATCTCGCGAAGCATATATGGAACATCAATCAAGAATCTTGTAACTATAGTTGTTGTTGTATGACCTTGTTCTTGGAAAGAATCAATTTCTCTCCAAGGATCAAATCTCTTGGGTTGACAAATATCTCCAGAAACCAAGCCTCTCTCAAAGTATTTAAATCTGTATTTGTACCCTAGAACATATACTTTGATCGAACCAAATACCCTCTCTTTATTCTACTACAAACAAACATAGTAGCTCTACTAGATCTGTTGTGTAACAAGTTAGAGAAGAAAAAGAGAACAACACTGGTGAGGTATTGTATCAAAAGAAACGAGTGAAAATAGTGATCTATGTAGATCACACCATTCTCTGTACTCTCGAAGAAACTCATTCACTAAAAAGGAACTCCCTTGCAACACAAGGGGACCGGATTAGGATTCACATTGAATCCGAACCAGTATAAAAATTCTGGTGTCTTTACTTCCTGCATTTAAATTCTGCATCTTAAATTCTGTCTTTACTAATATCAAGTTCTTATATCCAGTTGACAAATCGTAAAACTACTCAACTGCTAGCTATTAAGTTTAAAAACGAATAATTCACCCCCCCTCTTGTACTTTTAAGAACCTCCTCTACCTTCTTCGGATCAACCTGAATACCCTCGTTGGGCACTACGTGTCCCAAGAACGCTACTGAAGTGAGCCAAAACTTACACTTGGAGAACTTGGCATAAAGATTCTTCTCCCTTAGCCGCTACAATACAACTCTCAAATGCCCGTCGTGCTCCTCCTGGCTATGAGAGTACACCAGGATAAATGAATACAATAACAAACGAGTCGAGATAAGGTTGGAACATACTATTCATCAAATGCATGAACGTTGTTGGGGCATTGATAAGCCCAAAAGACATCACAAGGAACTCATAATGACCATATCGGGTCCTGAAAGCTGTCTTAAGAATGTTTGAGTCCCTAATCTTCAACTGGCGATACCCTAACCTCAATTCAATCTTAGAGAACACCCTCGTTCCCTAAAGCTGGTCAAATAAGTTATTAATACGAGGTAAGGGATACTTGTTCTTGATTGTGACTTTGTTCAATTGCCTATAATCAATGCACAATCTCATGGTGCCATCCTTATTCTTCGCAAATAGAACTGGTGCACCCCAATGTGACACACCAGGCTGAATAAACCCCTTATAAAGGAGTTCCTGAAGTTGTTCCTTTAATTCCTTTAACTCTGCCGGTGCCATACGATATGGTGGAATTGAAATGGGCTGAGTGCCCGGTACCATATCAATACCGAAGTCAATATCCATGTCCGGCGGCATGCCCGACAGGTCTGCAAGAAATATATCCAGAAAAACCCTCACCATGAATCAATAGTAGGAGTCTATGCACCAATATCCATCACAAAGGCCAAATAAGAAAGACAATCCTTCCCAACCATCAGTTGGGTCTTCAAGAATGAAATTACTCTACTAGGGACATAATCCAACGAACCTCACCACTCAATCCGGAGCAATCCTAGCATATCTAATGTCACGGTCTTAGCGCGACAAACCAGAATAACATGAGATGGAGACAACCAATCCATGCCCATTATCACATCAAAGTTAACCATACTAAGAAGCAACATATCAATTCTAGTCTCTATTCCCCCAATAGTCAGTACACATGACCGATATAAACAGTTCACAATAATAGTATCGACCACCAGTGTAGATACACGAACTGATGAAATAAGAGACTCGCGTATCCAAATAATGACCAAAATACGACGACACATATGAAAAAGTGGAACCAAGATCAAATGATACAGAGTCATCCCTGTGAAAAACTGAGATAATACTTGTGATCACAACTTCTAAAGCAATAACATCTTATATGGCAGGGAGTGCATAGAAATGAGCGTGACCGCCACCTAATCGGCCTCCCCCTATAGGGCGATTCCTAGCTTACTAACTAGGGATGACAATGGG